>JBBIGA010000132.1:26613568-26638338 GCA_037576975.1 Alestes dentex | reverse complement strand
CTCTCTCTCTCTCTCTCTCTCTCTCTCTCTCTCTTTTTCTGTCTCTCTCTCTCTCTCTCTCTCTCTGTCTCTGTCTCTCTCTCTCTCTCTCTCTCTCTGTCTCTCTCTCTCTCTCTGTCTTTGTCTCTCTCTCTCTCTCTCTCTCTCTCTCTCTCTCTCTCACACACACACACACACTAATCTCTCTCCCTCTCTGTGTCCAAAGGGAGCTACGCGCCTTGTGACGTCACGGCTGTTGTTATTGTGGGCACAGGCTGATCTCTCACACTGGGAGAGAGAGAGAGAGAGATTGGAGCAGAGCTGAGAGAGAGAGGGAGAGGCAGTCAGGGAGGGACATTGCGGTGCAGGAATAAAGCAGCATGCCGATATTTCCTAATCCTCTCTGGTCTAAGGCTGCATGAGGACAGTAGTTTGTTTAACAGGTTGTATCTGTGGCGATGTTCTGTAACAATTAACTACTGCGCACAGGCGAGACTTCTAACAAGCGATACAAACCAAGTAAAATTTATAAGCCATATAAACTGAGAGTTTTCAGTCAACACACGACTACGACCCTTACTAACTGGACATAAAGTAAACACGGCTACAGGTTTGGGCGAGACAACAAAACGACCACAAAGTTCACAGAAAAGACCGCATTTTGCTCTTGTTTTAACGACCTCGATGTAAACAAGGAGTTATCCTGGTAAACTACAACAGTAGCGGTGCTGAGCGAAGGCCTCACAATAAAACGGCTTAGCGTAACCATGGCAACTGAAGAAGCGGCACGGAAATGAATCGGTTCAGTGCACGAGTGTGAATCGGTCAGGTCAATCAAGCAAACACTGAACTTGGAAGTGGAATCGGTTCTGAACTTGGAGGTGAAAGAATCGGTTCTGCAAATAAACCTAACTTCCCATCGCTGATGCCTTCACCAGGGAGCTCTCCACGTTTCTTCTATGGCTCTTGAGTCTAGGGAGTCATACACTATATGGACAAAAGTATTGGGACGCCTGACCAATACTCCAAAAGGAACTTTAAAGACATTGCATTCAAACACGTAGACTTTAATATGGAGTTGGTCCCTCCTTTGCAGCTGTAACAGTTACTGTATACTGTAACTGTAACAGCTTCCGCTTTTCTTGGAAGGCTTACCACAAGATTTTGGAATTTTTGTGCCCATTCACTCTGTAAAGCATTTTATGAGGTCAGGTACTGATGTTCCAATCTCCGTTTCAGTTCATCTCAAAGGTGTTGGATGGGGTTGAGGTCAGGGCTCTGCGCGGGCCAGTCAAGTTCTTCCACACCGAACGGAGCCAGCCATGTCTTTATGGGCCTTGCTTTGTGAACTGGGGCACAGTCATGCTGGAACAGAAAAGGGCCTTCCCAAAAGTGTGTTCACAAAGTTGGAAGCATGGTGTTGTCCAAAACATCTTGGTTTGCCGAAGCATTAAGGTTGCCCTTCACTGGAAGTAAACCCTGAAAAACAAGTGTGTCCCAATACTGTGTAAGGCTAGTCATTATTTTGTAATGTGTCCCAAAGCACACACCTCTGTACTTTACATACTGCATGACTAAATGCATTTTTAATTGTTGTGTGCTATTTTTACCCCCACTGTTTAGTGTGCTAGTATGCAGTTCGAGACACAGCCATAACCTTAAAGACCATAAAAGAGTAATCTTAACTGCCTTTAGGCCAAACAGCTCAAATTTGACTTCAGTTAGCTTTATTATTATTACATTTATTGTATGAAAGTTATAATTTTCATTTTAGGACTGCCAAAAGAAAGTCACGTTTTGGTAACAAATTCGGTTGCATGGTAGTAGAAGTATATTTGTGACACTATTGTAAGGCATGCCAGGCCGCAAGGGAGATTCTAAAATAAGGCTGGCCAGTGAAATATCTCACATGGCTTATCAGATAATTTATGGTTCTTGAAGTCACCTTCACCTTTGCACTGGTTCTGCTGTGGGGACTCATCCGTTCTCACCTTGCAGTGCTGCCCTGTCAGCTGGGCTGTTTCAGTTTCAGTGGCATTTCAGCAACCCATGAATTCGGCACCCGGGTTTGATACTGTAATGATCTCAGTTCTTACATAATGGCTGGCCTGTGATCTGTTCATCTGGGAGACACAAAGCTCAGATGATTTTGACAAAGACTTGTGTTATTTCCCTGATGGTGCCATGTCCATTAATCCAATAATGTCCATAAACATTGAAAGGTAATTTTTTTGGCTCCATGTGTTCTCTGAGTTTGCGATATGTAGAAACATGTCAAACGGATGATACATGTGTTGATCACTTCATTTATTCTATTACATTTAGTCCTTTGATCTAATGAAACATGAAACTGCAGATTTCAACAAAACAATAGAAAATCCAGGTTGGCTTGATTGTAAAAGTATGAAACTTATAGTCAATAATAGAAAAAGAAAAAGAGAAAATTGCATCACTACGCCAAAACGAGTTCTAAGGCACTTCCTTATGCTAAATTACGCACATGAACGAGTCAGTCTGATGAAATTAAAATTTCGGATCATATTTAGGAAAAATATGTTTTATTAGAAATATATATTTTTTTAGAAAAAAAATATGAATGAACACAGCACCATCATTGCGCATTCAAGACAGAGGTCAAAGGGTCGTAATCTTGACTGACAGTCATTGTTCTACTCTGATCATTTTGGGGAGTGTTTCCATTGAGTTAACCGAATAGTAAAAGTAAAACTGCAGAAACTGATCTAAAAGTATACTAAACATAAACATGATCATTTCCAGCAAAAAATCCATAAAATAAATGTGAGGCCATTCCCAGTATTACTCATGCACTGAACAAACAGGGCAAACAATAGAAAGCTGGCTCTATGAACTGGGGCTGGTCAGTGGCTCGAACTCAACACAAAGAGCATTTGTTCCCTTCTGCCAAGAGACAAACTGGCTTCGAAAGAGTGGAAGCCCCCTTGAACCCCCCAGATGTCTGCTCCTCTGTAGAGTATTGAGCTCATTGTGGATGTTCTATGGTGAGAAAGGACAACATTTGGAACAACAGAAATTCACAAAAGGTCTTTCCATAAGATCCAAAACTAAAGGTTCCTATATAATTCTTGGCTTCAAGTAATGGTTCTAGGGAAAAGGTTAACTAGTATAGACCATTTGTGTTATGTAAAAAAAGATTCTTCACACTCTCATTTTCAAATGTGGTTCTTTGAAGATCATCCATTGAAAGGTTCTTTGAGGAACCAAACATCTTCTATGAAATTTATTTTAAGATTTTGGAATTGAGGCCTAGCTCTTCAGGAAGACAAGGATAGAATGTTCCTAAGGAGTTTTGCTCCACGCTTAGACAACCTTTTCACCTTCTCAAGGTGCTCTCCCAACCCTGTAAATGTGACAGTGACGTGCTCCTCCTGTTACGAGGTTCTTCATCGAGACAATGAGATTTAAGGATTGAGTTTATCATGTTAGAGTAAAGGCCAAGCTGATGCTGTTCCTCTAATTCCAGTGTTCTTCGTACAGAGTCTTTTGAACAGGCCCAGAGTCTTGCAGGAACAGACTTCAAAATAGTCAGGTTATTTTAGTTCATGTGTGTGTGGGTGGGTGGGGGTTTGTCTCTACAGAGGAAGAGAGTGAGAGAGAAGAAGAAGAGAGAGAGCATTATTACTGCAGTGAGGCACACCTTTATATTATAAAGTTCTGAGCAGGATGTCTTCAGGCTTTCTGAGTTGGCCAGCATTAGAAACAGCAGGAAAAAGATTTACTGCACCTCAACACTAACACAGCTGCCTTAGCAAGAATGTAACCTCAGGCCATATACTTAAGACATTTGTTGAGTTGGGATCATTGTCTGTTATGATGTCAGACTAATTTGTCTTACTTCAGCTGTTACTAAAAGCTGCGGGAGTGAAACACCAAGAGATTATATTCATGCCTCTAAATTTTAATAAGTCTGTTTTTGTTTTCTTTCTCTTAATAAATGCCATAAACATTGAAAGGTATTTTTTTTGGCCCATGTGTTCTCTGAATTTTCAATATGTAGAAACATGTCAAACAGATCATAAATGTGTTGATCACTTCATTTATTATGTTAAATTTAGTCCTTTGATAACATGAAACTGCAGATTTTAACAAAACAATAGAAAATCCAGGTTGGCTTGATTGTCAAAGTGTGAAAATTGCAGTCGATAATAAAAAAAGAAAAAGAAAAAGAGAAAATTGCATCATTTTAGGCCAAAACAAGTTCTAAGGCACTTCCTTATGCTAAATTAAGTACATGAATGGGTCAGTCTGATGATCTAGTTAATGGGAAATGAAAAGTAAGTTAAATTTAGGATCAAGTCAGGCTCTCCTTTTGATAAATTCACACATTGCCATATTTGTTGTATATTGTTCTATATTAACGCTTATTGTGAAGCACATTGAGCTGCACTGCTTTGTAAGAAAAACATAATGACAACAATCAAGATAACAATAATGATGATGATTGTTACTACATACTAAACATATAATTATTGTTAGATATTATTATATTTTTACACTATTCTTATTAAATAATTAATATTAATGGGGACACTAATAATGATTATGTAGATTCAACACCGATCAATAAACAAAGTTGACATTGTTATGAACAATCAGTGAATCATAATTATTATAATGTATTATATTTTAGTATAATATATTCTTACTAATAGATTAATATCTACTTATCTAACAAAATGTATACATGTATACAGCTTCTTCGTCGTCTTCTTCTTATTATTATTATTACTTCTATTATTAATATTATTTTTTTAAATAATTGAAGCATCTTTGTACAGCAATGCCTTGTCTTCTCTTGCTGGTTGTACCTTTTTTTTTTTTTACTAAGAATAAATAGAAGGTATAGTGAGGACTAGAGTGCCCTTATACTGCAGTAATGACTTAAAAGGAATGTTTAAAACTAAATCTGCTTCTCATTTAGTCTGTGTGTGCATTACCATAATGGGATCACTACCCAGCACTTGCCACTTGTTATGCAAAATCCAAATGCAAAGTTGTTTGAGAAATAGAATAAAGGCACCATTCGCGTCACTCTATCTTTCTTAAGTTTACAAAATACATCACATTTTGCCTTTGGAGCTTCAACTCACTTTATAATCCCTGTTTATTAAGTCGTCCATTTTTGGTTTCAGGGGCCGACGGTAAGCCAGAACTAAATGTTGGAGGATTTCTTCGCAGTGTGATGGAGGTACTGAGCCCACAGACTGTGGAGCCTGAGTCCAGCACAATGGCTTTGCCTGCAGACTATTTCATGCATATTCAACAGCAGACCTTCAAAGGCTCTACCTTGTGATTCTCTCAGTGCTGTCTTCACTCGCCATGCAAAGCAGTCCAGCGTATTACTGCTCAAGGTCACTTACTTATTAAACCTGTGCTTCCTCAAAGCTGAATGCTATCCTGCATTCAGCCTCCACTCCAGCCTGCTTCTTTTGAAGAAACCCCTCTCTCTCCCCGAAGAAGTAAACAGACAGCGTTAGGAAGACAGAGCACTCTCTGATTATTTCATTTTCATTGAGGCTTCAGCTTGGTTGATGAGTCAGTTGGGTGTGATAGTCTTTCATCTGGGGAACACAAAAGCAAAGAACATCTCCGGAGCGCCTCTGTAATAATTGGAGCAGCTCTGCTTGAACGATGTTAGACTACCCCATTTACTGTTTATCTTCGGAAGTGTTTGCTGCCGCTGGAGAGGGCTGGCTGTGGAAGGCCGTCAAAGACGCAGACAGATAGACAAGACAAAGCTGTCAGAGAGCTGCCAATCTCACTGCCGCTGTCTTCTGCGGCGGTGTTACTCTGCTGTTGAGAACGTCTTCATCTGCCGCATCTCAAGAGGGTCCTCAGAGACAGGCTGGATTCACTGAGTGTGTCAGAGCCACATTCCCTGTAGATCCCAGCACGCCTCGAGCTCATGTTAGGCAGAATGTTAATATGAGGCAGTCAATGCATCTGAAAATTTCAAAACAGTTCGCCAGGAAACTGAAAAGTATGTGCTATATCAGACCACGTTCCAGCTCTTTTGACTGATGATTGAAAGGAATAGTTCAGTCAGATATGCAAATGGTGCCATCAATTTGCATATATGCATCTGAAGTCATGCAAATGGCTGGTTATTAACCCCAAAATAACCTTTCAATTTATGTGTTTTTAGTGTTAAAGGTGTCGAACATTTCTGAACCATGAATATTTGTGACAGACAACCGTACCGAGTCAGAATTATTCCCATCGGTGGTGAAGGGAACCAGATATCTGAAGTGTTTAATTCCTCTAAATGTTACCTCAGAGAGTGACTTTTTAAATGCAGTTATAGCTGAGTGGTATAATTCTCTAATTTCTTTAAATCCTCTACTATTTTATGAGCACTACATATAAATCTCTCTGGTGGTTTTGGCTAGTGAGTCAAATGGCTATTTTTGCAGTGTAGACATCGTGACTCTTGATTTCCATTTAACCTCAGGTTAGGACTGTGACATTTGATCCTGTTTATCAAATTGGAATCAAACGTGGTAATGTGTCTTCTCTAATGTAACTTTTTTTTTTAGGCAACAGTGCCTCTGAAACACCGACTGGAGATTTCTGCAGATGGGCTTCATGTGCCTTTGATGTGAGTGGTGTGCTGATGGAGTGGCTCTGACAGCCACATTTTAAATACTTCGATCTCTGACCTCTATAAAATGGCTCTCCTGACGCTCCAGTTCACGCCTGAGCATTCTTCCGAGCTTCAAAACAGAGCAGTCAGGGGCATCACTCACCTGCAAACAACCTCCCCTGAGACCTGTGACCCTCCCCTCCCCCTCGGGACCCTAAGAGGTTAGAGCACTTTACTGCTCTGTATAGGCAGCACTATTGAAAGGGTCACTGCTATTCTGGCATGAGACCAAAGTGCACTTCATGGGAGGACAACACCCCCGCACAGAACTTTACCTTTTCCCCCATACCACTCCTGTATGTCTTCCCTGTTGTGTCCTCCTCCTTCTCCTCCTCCTCCTCGTCCTCCTCCTCCTCATCATCATCATCATAATCATATTATTATTATTATTATTATTGTTGTTGTTGTTGTTGTGAATATTATACAGACAAATCATTGCACAATTATTGTGACTACAGATTTTGAAATAATGAGGCATCAAAATACAGGTGTAAAGAAATGACCCGTTCTTGTTATTCAGTTGATCTCATAGCTAATGAAGATGAACTAAACAGATGCAGAACACAGTGCAGCTGGAGCAGATGTGTCCGTTTTGTCACAGCATTTAACTGAGCCATGAGAAAAGCAAGGAGAGGAATCTGCTGCCCTAATTACTGTAACTCAGTCATATGGTGAGTGGGTGAAGTTAAAGAGGGGAAAGAGAGCGGGGCCTGCTTCCCCCACCGGCTCCTGTGTGAGAGGGATGGGGGGGGTGTGGGCTGGATAGCACGCTGTGCCAAGACTGACGCCCAGTCCAGGCCGGTACATGTTCTCTCATTAAAAGGAGGTCAGTGTGCAGTCAGGCTCTGTGCTCTGCATCTGGAAACATCAGATCAGAAATTGCCAGAGGGATCTACTTCATCTGCCTTCCCTTCACATGATAGATGGGTGGAAGGGTGAATGGATAGAGGGATGGATGAACAGGCAGGCAGACAGAAACTTTATTGATGACAAATTAAAATTTCCTAAAGCAAGAAAGAGAACAGCGAGGATCTAAACATTACTACACTTTACAAGACAGAAGAAACTTACTCTATCACTTTTTTTAAAAAGATGGAATAACACTCCACTCACATGAGTTCAAATAACTAAGGCAATCAGTCACCATAATATTTGTTAATGCATCAAAATTCATACGCAAACGCTTTCATTATCAACAAAGTGACACAAATAGTGATGCAGATGCAAATTATTATTCCCATCACTCAAGCTAATTCAATCAGTGTAATTAAATATCAAACCCCATCAAATCGTATTGTATCATTAAATCAAAATGACTTAATGACAACATTCTGACTACTTACATCTTTTGCAGTGACATCTTCTGTGTTTCCTTGGAAACAAGCAGCTAATGATAGCACAGCATATGCATTAAAATTAAATGGCATTCTAATACCCTTCTAAGCTTTTCAGGGACTGGCCACAACCAGCCATACACATTTATGTTTGCAGTAGAAGCTGAACTGCTAAAAACCTGAACACAAAACATCCGTGAACTTCAGCACTGGTGTTTAAAGTGGTTTAACTAGAGAAATGCTGGACTGACTGAAGATGGGTACTGACTGGAGATCAGTGAGGTGCCCAGGCGCACAGCTGAGACCCAGCACAGGCACTTAGAGACATATAGAAAGATTTCAGCTGTGCTTTCTGTCAGGGCTTCCTACCAACGAGTCTGGCTGCAGTGGAAACATGTCACCCTAAAATTAGGCTGGAGAGAGGAAAGTGGTGCATGTTGTTGAGATGAGATCATTTTGCCACCAGAAAAAGAAGGTGGGCACCAGATACTGTGCCAACGCATGCGGAGGAGATGAAAAAAACGTGACTGTGGGAGTAGGCTGTTGTGATAATGACGTCCTGTTACATTTTTTCTGGCAACTATGTTCAGATAAAGACAAGAGCTACAATGTACACTGTGTTCCCTACACCAGCAAGACTCATTTCACGCAGCTTGGTATGAGAGTAAAGCTTTGACTTTACAATAATTCAGTTTGTGATTAGTTGAGAAATTATTCAATCCAGCAAACAATGTCAAACTTCATCTCAATTTTACTCACTTTTGTTTATCTACATACACTGAATATACACTGAAAATACTCAGAATTACTGAGATTGACTTCATAGATTATATGAATATTTATCTTGAACCGCTGCTGATCTTTTGCTCAAATAAAGTGCACAATTACACTCCAGTGTTCTCTTTGTTTTCTACTTGACTGCTGATGCAATATTTGCTCAATGTATTAATGTGCAAAATTACCATTTGAACTAAATTACACATTTTTATGTCTAGTTTAGAGTTTATATCTATTTATATTATATTTATTTATGTGTATTCTATGTGACATTTTATAGTTTGTACAATCTGTATCCACACCATATTGTCTCACTGTATACATGTGCATAACAATGACTTTGACTTTGAATATGCAAATATCTGTTTAAACAGGATACACACTGATCAACCACAGTTACAGTTATGATGCCACCTGTCAAGGGGATATACTAGGCAGCAAGTGCACAGTCAGTCTGAGGATTTGATGTGTTTAAAACAGAAAAAATGGTGAGTGTAGGGACTTTACATACAGTTTACATTTACAGCATTTAGCAGATGCTCTTATCCAGAGCATCGTACATCAGTGCTTAAGCAGTCTACGTCTGTTCATCATACCTGAAAAGCTATACTAAAATCAACACCTGCTTTTAACCAAGTTACTGCCAGCTAAGTTACACACTTTAAACCCTGTCAAAAGAAAAAAGTCAGAGGTTAATACACAAGTAAGGACAAACAAACAGGTAAGGGCCCAAGGTTTTTTTTTTAACTATAAAGAAAATAATGTATGAGAGATGAATGAGAGGACTGGTTAGTCATCAAGGTGTTCCCTGAAGAGGAGGGTCTTCAGACGACGCTTGAAGACAGCGAGGGACTCCGCAGATCTGATTGCAAGTGTCATCTGAGTAACTCTGATGATTACTGAACTATGTTGGCTAGACCACTGGGTCAAATTTCTCCGAAACAGAAGGTCTTGTGTGGTGTTCTCAGAAATGCAGTGGTCAGGACCTTCGAAAAGGGCAGCCTGTGAACATGTGACAAGGTCATGAGAGCCCAACGCTCGCTGAGGATTACTGTGAAGACCGTCTGCTCCCTCCAGGTGTCTTGCCCTATACATCCACACATCGTTGATGCACCTAATTATTTTACACACTTTCTACTGTGCACCTTATTATGTTACTGTCTATTTTACTACAAGAATATTATAACTATTTCACTATTTTTAGTTTATTCTACTTAAGTGGGGTTTTTTTTGCTGAGCAAACTTGAAGGGGCTTGGAGACCAAGAATTTCATTTCTGGTAATGATGTTCTATTGTTATCTGTATAATAAACTTGAAACTCGAAACATTGCTGGGTTTAAGGTGCCATTTGGGACAAATCGAAGTCGGAACAGAGACAGAAAAGTAGTTCCACGAAACACAGTGGAACCCAATACACAAAGGATGTTGTTTCTTTTGAATAAAAAATGCTTAAATGAGAGCATCTATTATTATTATTATTATCATCACTATCATTATCATTATAAATGTTATTGTTATTATTATTGTGATCCAAAACTGATGCAGTCGTATTGCCACCTTCAGATTGATGGACCATGATGTATTGCTAGGTTACACACACTCACAGACACACACACACACACACACACACACACAGAACGCACGGCTGAGCATCTCTTCATAGCACTCCCAAACAGAAGTTCAGACACTTCGCATGACCTTTTAATTATTGATCCTCTCCTCCAGCAGCAGCAGCAGCAGCAGCAGCTCCTCTTTCTTGCAGCAGCATGATATTAAATTCCTGGCTGCGGTGCACCTGCAGCGTCAGCGCTGTAACTGGGGGGTAATTCATACGAGGTTGTCAGCACGGCGCAAGGTGAGGGAATATTTCCCAGCCCCTCACAGACAGAGAAACATTAGCGTACACTGAAGTGGAACAGGGCTGGGCTCACACCTCATCATCCATCCCCACCCTCCAAGTACAGCCAAGCACACACCGATTTCTGCACCTCTCCTCATCTCTAAGGCTCCAGCTGCCAGTTTATTAAGCACATGCACCTTGTACACTACTTGGCTATTTATCACGAATACCTTCTATACATAGAAAAGTGACAAATGAAAGGAAAAACCAACATGAAGCATCTTAGTAAGGTTCTGGACCACTATGAGCTGCCAGACTTTCTTCAAAACAGGGTCTCTGGAGCTGTTCTCCAATGATGGAACAATATTCTTCCATCAGTTTGTGTTTGATGCATTGCACCAAAATCACCCATAGTTTGAGTTCTGGAGACTGTGAAGACCAAAACATATGATTTACATCATTTTCATGTCATAGAATGTACACCTTTGACTATAGTCATTGTTCCTACTGAGACACAGTCTTTGTGACTGAAGCCCCTGTTTGAAAATCATGATTCCAAGATTGTGCACTGATGCCAGTGCATCGCACACTACTATACTTATGTTACTACTGTGCTGAGAATGGTCCACCACACAAATAATATCTGGTAGGCGGTGGTCCTGTGGTGGTCCCCTTTCATTGATGACGAGGGTTTAGCATGGTCTACAGTCACTGTAAACAAAATGCACCCACAGGGTCTGTGTTTCTGATAAATTGGCCAATGAGTGTAGGTAAAAGGTAAGAATACTTAATAAACACAAACTAAACTGTCTGTTATTTATGTCTATATACATCAACTTTGTCTATATTCACCGATCATGTCATATATACAGAAACTAACACACTGCACTTTGCAGTACACGGTCCATTTGGTACATTTGCACACTTTCGATCTTGTTTATACTTTAAGTGTTTGTATACACGTGTGATGTTTATTTGAATGTATTTTTGCATACGCATATATTTTGTTACTTAATTTAAATCTTTAATTTTCACTTTATTGTAGTTATATTGCACAGACATTTCAGGGGTTCATTTCACTACACCTTGTGCTTGTATAACTGTATATTTGACAAATACAGAATCTTGAATCGTGAATCTAAACTGGCAGTGGTCCTTGTTCAATTTCAGGGCTTCATGCTTCCAAATAGTGGTTTGCTGGCTACTGCATTAGTGAAAGCTCTTCGATTCTGTGCTGTTTCCACCCCAACAGGAAAGTGAATGTGTCACCCAGGCTGGAGTAACACACGGTACTCTTTAAATAGTCATTCAGAGATGTCATCCTTCCTTCTGCCCACTCACGTATAAGCACATATATCACTAGGACCATTCTCGAGATGAGCTGTCAGTGTCACCCCACTGCCCAACATTGGGGTATTTTAGGAGTGTGTCTCAGGATAAGATAATCAGAGCACAGCTGCTGTCTAATTTTAAGCTCAGGCTCTCAGGATATGGACACTGTGAAAAACTATCCAAGAGCCAACGTAGCAAAACATAGCATAACATGAGATCTGTCTAAATTTTGTCTGGTAGTATTGCTAGAAAGGCTTTTCTGGGAGAGAGAGAGAGAGAGAGAGAGCATAAGAGAGTTTATACTGGGGGATTTTGAAACAGGCCTTATTTTGTTGCATCTTTGAATGCATGATCTAGAAATTAGTCTAGTCTTCCACAGGGGCCAGCTTGACCATTGACCGCAGTGCACAGTACTTTTGGGTAGTGGGGTGTAAAACGTATCAGTGTCGCATGTTAGTGTCAGTGTTGTGTTGAAAACGGTGCATGACTCTAATTCACTTACATATTACAGATGTTTGGATTCTATGTCTGAGATTCATGTCTGAAATATTATAAAACGACATAACAGCTAGGGTGTTAATTAAAGATGGTAGCCTCTATTGCCTGCAGTGGGCTAGCACCCCACCCGGGGTGAGTCCCTGCCTTGTGCCTGTTGGACCCGGGATAGGCTCCAGGTACCCCCAACGAGCCCGGTCTCACGAGTGTTCGTGCAGCCATCACGAAATACAATGTCATCAAAATACGTGCTCCGATCACGATTTTTTTCGTGCTAGGACAACGCGTCACTACCCGGACAGTAGGAGAAAAATAATGAGTTGATTCCTTACCTTAACCTAACCCTAACCTTAACCTAACCCTAACCTTAACCTTAACTTAACCCTAACCTTAACCTAACCCTAACCTTAACCTTTACTTAACCCTAACCTTAACCTAACCCTAACCTTAACCTTAATCTAAACCTAACCGTAAGAGTCACCAGTTAGCGCAGATACTGGTGTTTTAACGCAGTGTGCATGAAAATACTTCGGGTAGTGTAGCGTTGTCCCAGCACGAAAAAGTGAAGCGTTGTCCTAGCATGAAAAAAGAGCCCTTAATCGTGATCGGTCACGTATTTTGATTAAATTGTATTTCGTGATGGCTGCACGAAAACTTGTGAGATCGTGTTGCCCCAACCCTAGTAAGGAATAAGAATGAATGAGGAAATGAATGAATGAATTAACGTAAATTGCCACGGTTAAGCAAAAGAAATCAGATTATGAGAACGAATACAAATGTGTTACTTATTTTACATAAACTGTTTTCCTGTAATATGGTGAGAGAAAAATAATCAGTTTTTATTCACTATGATATCCTTCAAATGCATTTTCACACAAGTAAGGGGAAGAAAGTTTACCTCTTTGTGGCAGCATTATTGAAGCTACAGAGGCATAAAAAAGACATTAAACGGCCCAATAAATATAATTAATTAAATGTGAATTCAAGGACACCATTCCCACAATGAAGTATAAAGGTGGGAGCATCATGATATGGGGCCTCTTCTCTGCAAACAGTACTTGGAAATCACACATCATCAAAGGAAACACGGACAGGAGATGGAGGAGGAGAATTTATTCTCTTCAGCCAAGAAAGTGGTGAGGATGGACATTTCAGCAACCTCAAACACGCAGTCAAAACAGTTCAGGACTGATTTCTAAAGTAGGTGAAGGCATCTGCATGACTCGAATTCCAATGAACATTTACAGAAGATGTTGAAATTCCGAGTCCATCAGAGCGACCTATGTAACCTGGGGGAATTGAGGATAATTTGCAGAGTGGAATGGACAAAAATTAAATGACAACACAGTCTCAAATCCGTGCCTGCCAACAATGGTTTTGTGGTGGTACAAAGTAGTTGTGTTGTTCCTTTCTGGTGTCTGAATTCAGACTTGCTTTTTAAACATTTTTAAACAAGTTTTGTTAATGCTCATGAATACATAGTACTTTTTTGTTTACGCGCCTTAAAAGAGATGTGTGTGCATTTGAATCATATAAATTCAACGCATCGTTTTTTTCAGCATGCATTTTGACATGCACTTACATGTAAAAGTGAAAGTGACCTTTCTGTCATACGTGAACACACCACAGCACACAATGTGAACAGAACAAAATTCTTCTCTGTATTTAACTCATTCACCAAGTGAAGCAGCAGTCAGCCAGGAACACGGCGCCCGGGGAGCAGTGTGTGGGGACGGTACCTTGCTCAGGCTACCTCAGAGGTGATTAGCAGTCTTGGGAATCGAACCCACGACTTCCTGACTGCAGGGCGAATAGAGATGCTGAATGCACACAAACAGCAAATATGAGGAGAGTAATAAAAAATAACAAAAGGAGAAATCTTTTTGCTATCTGCTGGTATGCAGACTGTTCCGAGGAGGCTCTACAAGCTCAGAATATTCTTAGAAGCTCAGAGCAACTGTTTGCTTAACTGAACTATCCTTGTATTCACTTTCTTTCAGACTGGACCATTGACCCAAGCTGACTCATAATACCAGGCTAGAAAACACACCCCACTGATAAGTGATAAGCGAGGTGACCACATCATCTATGCTCAACAGATGAGATAAGGAAGGCTAGAATTCAAAGGCCTTGTGCTCTCGTGGCCTTTTCCTGTCTTCAAAGACCGGCAATGGCGCTGAAGTATTATGAGGGGGCTTTTGGTGGGAGAAGCTGTCAGATTTCATTCAGTCACTCTCTGGCTCTGCACAGCAGGAGATCATCAGGCGGGAGTCAAAAGAACAGCAGGTTTCTGCACGCCGGCTGCCAGCGGTGTGACGGATGTTCTGCCAAGCCACGCTGAGTCTGCTGAGTCACTCAGTGCCTGCCCCGCTCTCACAGAGGCCGCATTACTGCAGGCCCTGCTCTCATCCGCTGCTTAGAGCTGACCTCGGGTCAGTACAGTGGTGTCTGGTCATTCATGATGGTGCAAATTTGGATT
The DNA here is from genome assembly GCA_037576975.1 of Alestes dentex. Taxonomy (NCBI): domain Eukaryota; kingdom Metazoa; phylum Chordata; class Actinopteri; order Characiformes; family Alestidae; genus Alestes; species Alestes dentex. The sequence continues at coordinate 26,623,420 of JBBIGA010000132.1, read as the reverse complement.
TAAAAGGAGAAGTAAAGTCCCGCAGAGTGTTTTAAAGAAACCGATACACCGTGAAATTGGATCAATTAGGAATTATAAACAACACACTAGAATGTATTATGCCAGGGGTGCACAGCACAGCATCCAGCACAGTTTGGTGATTTTCTGCTTCGTTGCCAGGTTTACCGGGTGCGTTTGTGCACAGGAATCACTAAACCGCGCGGGACACCAGCCCACCATGAGCAAAGCTGGGCACACCAGTATTATATTGTATCATTATGATATGAGGTCATGGTTACATTTCAATAAATCAAATGAATATATCTGGATCTAATGAAATAGTCATTCAGGTTATTCAGCATGTGTATATCATTAATCTCAGATCTCTTGTTTGAACACATCTGTGCATCACATATGTGCAAACTTAACTGGATAGAGAGGAGCTGTCTCAGAGGCAGTAAACACCATAGGCTTAATTCAACATCTGCCATTATGTGCAGTTTCAAATCGTCCACAACTCCCAAATAAATATTGGCTGGGAAAGCAATATGTTTCAAAAACACTTTGGGTAGGTTGAGGGCTGCAAAACAACTGTAGAGGTGTATTATGCTGTGAATTCAGTCGAAAATCTGGTTCATTAACGGGCTCATTTAGAGTTTCCCTATTATCAAAGATACTTTTAAACATGTGCATGTGTAAAACCTGACTTTTTTGGAAGAAATCGGATTATTAAAAAAACACACAAATCTGCAAAGACTTTCTCCTGTAAGCAACATCATATCAATATACTCAGTGTTCCTTATAGCACCAGGAACCATGAAGGAGAGGCATATTGTCCAAAAGTATCCAGACTCCTTTAATTTGTGAATTAGTGTTGAGTTGAAGCAATGATAGTGATCCAGGACAAACTGTCAGTCATCGATACCTCACTAATGCTCTCGTGGAGGAAAAGAAATCAGATCCTTGCAGCAATCCAACATCTAGTGTAAAGCCGTCTCAGGGGAGTAAACACTCATTAACATCCTTTATTTCTGAAGTAAGGTTTGATCAGCAGGTGTTTGTAAACCTTCATGCAGGAATGCAGGAAGTGGTGATGAAAAATAGAGCTTAAAGAAAAATAATTTTTATGAATGTACTAACATTTTAACATGACCAATATTCTGAATAAAAGCTCAGTGAAAGAACTTCACTGGTTCATTGGTTTACAGTCAAATATTACATTACAATTACAATCAAAATAGCAGTCTTAGCATGACATGACCTCTGGTTCCAACCACTTTCTGTGGATTGCACAGAAAACACATTACACTAGAGCGCTTCTTCTTCAAAACGACCCGCACGACTTTGTTTACTTCTCAACAAGAGAGTTAAGCTGAAATTCTGAATAAATGGTGGAGTTTCCCACTAAATTTATTCGGATTGCCTCTGACTTGTGGCCACGAGGAGTTATCAGCACACTGCAGTGAGAGCTCATTGCGTCCTTCCCAAAGACGTGGTGCTCCGAGGTGTTTTGCTCCACTATGAATAGCTCTCTGAACTGTCCTTGAGTTGATGTGTTTTTGGCTGAGCAAACATGGATTTTTACTAAGAGTCACTCGCATTCTCATTCAGTCCTTGTCCGTCCTTTGCCTGCACCCGTGTGCATGCGTTTCTCATTGTAAGCTTTCATCTAGTGGACTACCTTCGGAGACAGATGGCTAATAAATGTGTTTTTGAACGTTTAGGTTTACAGTCACTTTCATTATTCACTGCCGGGGCTGCTGCCTACTGTGCATCTCTTTTTCCACCCTGCTGTATCCCGAGGGAGGAATTTTATCACCCCAGAGTTTCCCCGGATCTTCTTTCAGGAAGACAGAGAACACAGCGACAAACCCACAAAGCACAAAGACAGAAATTTACTTGATGCGGCGCTAATGTAGTGTTATATTTTCATGCAAATGAAGCCAATAAAACAAGGCGTGATGAAATGTGCTGAAACATTAGAATCACATCTATATGTGCATATTTTTTTTTATCTCTGTTCAGACAACAAATGCTAGAAAGTGAGCTCCGGCAGTGCAAGGCCGTAAATGATAGTCTGCTCGCACAAATGCTTAACTTTAGAATGGGATGTATTTATATGAGCTGTCAACATGTGTTTACTCTTGTAGTTGTGCACCATCCTGTTTCATTATTTCACGAGAAAATATTAGGATTAATAAAGCAAGAGGCTGCATCTGCAGAATTCATGGATGCGAGAGCCAGACTAATAACCGCTCAGGCGTCCCGCGGCTGAAAGCTAATGCACATAATGACACTGCTGCGTGCTGTGGCTATGGTTACAGGTCAGGCCACAGAAACGCGCTAAATGAGATGTTACCGCAGCAGATTCATGTCAAAACGGATGCTTTTAAATGAGCTTTCACATGTCAATAAAGCGAGAGATACAATAGAATGTGGTTTAAATGAGATACATAAATGTCCACCCTCCTTTTTAAAGGAATAGTTCAAATCAAATGTGGCCAATTTTAAACTTATCCCAAAGGTGGTCCGTCAACAAGACATGTTTGGTGTCTAAAGTTTGCTTCATCAGCATTATAGAGGAGCAAAGAGGTTAATGTGGATACCAAGTGGTGAAAGCTACCATCTACATGTAACTAATTCAAGTACAGGTCACACTTTTGTCCATTTTTAGATAACAGTATGTAATATAGTGTCTGAAACCATAAGTCTATGTAAAATCATTGAACTTTACTAAATCTGAGGCAGATCATATTCATCAGTCTTTTTAAGTTTCACATGTTGAAATGGCTGTTTTTCATGTGCGATTTCCTTACTTGCAACATACTGTTTTACTCTGTTTACACTGCTGTTTGCATATATGTAGGCAAAAAGCTTCTTTTGTATTAAATCTACATTTACACTAAGTGCAATGACTGTTTCTTGTTTATATTGTTCTGTGTCTCTTGTGTCTCCGTCCACTATCTGCACTTTAGAGAGGTCTTGTTTATTGTGTATAGTGTTATAGATTGTTATTTATATAGTGCACTGTGATCATGGAGGAATGTTGTTTCATCTCACTATGCACTTGTTATACACAGTATGCAGTTGCTGATGACAGTAAAGGACACCTTGACCTGAAATATATATATATATATATATGCAGAAAAGTATTGGGACACAACTGTTTTTCAGGTTTGGGGTAGTCCCATTACTTTCAGTGAATGGCTTAATTTGAATTCTTCAGCATACCAAGATATTTTGGAAAACGCCATGCTTCTGACTTTGTGGACGCGGTTTGGGGAAGAACCGTTCCTATTCCAGCATGACTGTGCCCCAGTGCACAAAGCAAGCTCCATAAAGACATGGCTGGAGGAGTTCAGTGTGGAAGAACTTGACTGGCCCACACAGAGCCCTGACCTCAACCCCATCCAACACCTTTGGCAGTGGCGGAGCCAGAGGGGTGTCCGCTGGCAGCAAATAAAATTTTATTTGCTGCCAGCAGTTCCTGATGCTGATTGACATCTCATTCGTCTAAAGAAGTTTTTGAATTTTGCTGGCAATGCCGCTCAAGCTATTTTCAAATCAAAGACGAGCCGAAGACAAGAGCGTGGTTTCAAGGTAAGACGAATAATAAAACATCATATTTGAAATATACATTTCATAGTTTATTATAAGGTTTGTTTGCTGAGTAACGAGTACAGTGCGTGTGTGTGTGTGGACCCCCTGAAATAGCAGTGGCCACCCCCTGGCCACCCCATGTAAAAAATTCTAGCTCCACCACTGACCTTTGGGATGAACTGGAACGGAGATTGCGAGCCAGACCTTCTCATCCAGCATCAGTGCCTGACCTCATAAATGGGCATGAAATGGTAATGAATGGGCACAAATTCCCACAGAAATACTCCAGAATGGAAGCTGTTATAGCTGCAAAGGGGGCAGGGGTGTATCAAGCTTTCCAAAAGTGAGGGTGTTCTGGGATGGGGAAGCCAAATTATAAATACAGTCATGACCAATTAACCTGAAATTAACCTGAAAGGGGGGACCAACTCCATATTAAATCTATGTATTTGAATGCAATGTCATTAAGGTAATGCTCACACACACACACACACATACACATTGTGCTAACTTCAGACACAAGTCTCGGCTTGTGTAGATGAGAAATTTGACTTCTGGCTGAACTATTGATTTAACATCGTGAGAGAAGTGGTGACAATTTCAATAGTATAAGCTGGATTTTCCTTATGGCCCCTTTGCTGGAGCAATAGAGGAAGCTGGAATGTGTCCTGATAGCAAAAGCAGTTGATAGTAGGAGGAACTGCTGAAGGGCTTTGAGGCAGGCAGCTTTCATTCCAAAAACAGAGAGAATGACGTAGGGGTATGTGCCCTGAATGCTCCTGATCACTGTAGGAAGTTATTAAAAAGTGACGGGGTCCGGAGAGTCCACTTCGGCTGACAGGATAAAAAATGTCCACTATCAAAGACAAAAGGACTGCTCCTCATCTGGACTCATCTTCTCAGTGTGTTTTTCATCTGCTAAGCTGAACTAGTTAAAAAGGAGATAATTAGCGACCCCCATAACAGCGTTCCTCGACATTACTCTGAGTGCATTGACTGGTGTAACAGCAGCTGTGCTTTTAATGTGACCTAAACGTGAGGAATCGATGAGGAGAACATGACCTGACCACTGTAGAGTTTCTTTTCTTCTGGAACCGAAAGCTGAAGGCTTATTGCAGGGAGCATGGCGTATACATCACACACTGCTAAAGGCATAACCGTATTATCTGAGCAAACAGCAAGCCCATGCTTCATCTGAGTAGGCTGAGAGAAAGTAAACAGTGTCTCGGTTTTAATGACTTGTTCTATACTACACCAAAAAATTAATGTCATTGCTTGAAAAAATGGTTCTCCTTTTTCCTCAGCTACTAACTCTGAAGTCCACAGAAACAAACACACGAAAAGTGAATTTTATCAGCACATACATATTGCAATATAATAGATACATAGATAGACAAATAGACAGGCAGACAGACACATAGACAGACAGACAGACAGACAGATGGATGGAGAGACAAATGGACGGACAGTCAGACATACAGATAGATTGATAGATAGAGGGATCATAGATAGATAGATAGATAGATAGATAGATAGATAGATAGATAGATAGATAGATAGATAGATAGATGGATGGATAGATAGATAGATAGATAGATAGATAGATAGATAGATAGATAGATAGATAGACAGATAGACAGATAGATAGATAGACAGACAGATAGATAGACAGATAGACATATAGATAGATAGAGAGATATACTGATATTAGGATATGATTTCTACAAATGAATGTGATCAGCAGACAGTTGGTGTGATGTCCTTCTCCTGACCTGCTCAGGGCCCTGTCACTGGAGAGCTGGAACATTAATCAGTTGGGGGATTAATTGCTATGGGCCGGCTACTGTTCCATCTCTAAAACAGGAGGACCTTCCCAAGAGCAGCGCTGGACTGAAGAGCGAATGAGAAAACAGTACCTGTCCACCCCCATATGAGTCATCAATATCAGCCAAAGTCATAAAGTTCAGAACTGAAGACAATGAGGAGGCGGGCAGGAAAGGGATGCAGGCAGGAAGAAGAGTAAACCTGCTACAATCATAAGGCAAAAATGAATATCCCATCCTTCCATCGAAGATAGGAATATAAATAATGAGGAGATTGAAAATATGGATTTTTACCGTTTTCATTCGGTGTTGTTATCCACTGTCTGGAAAACTTTAAGGGATTTTACCTCTGTAACTCATAGCGGTTTAGATTATTCTTTACTCAAAGTTCAACACCACAGAACCACTGATGTTCCTCCCCAGCTCTTTCCATGGTATTAAATTTTAGCTAAGAATCGGACTAAAACAGTTTGCCTCACACATATTCTTACCTCAAATGTAGTTGGTCAGTCAAGGCATGTGTGGCAACTTTTTTTTTTTTTTGTTAATTTTGCACTGGAGCCACAAAGCTAATGTACTCATGTAAATGTAGACACTGGCAACAAGCATTGTGCAAATTTCATACCATCATCATCACACTTGATCTCAAAGAGACTTGCTTATGTGGTTTCACACAATATACAACACAATGTCACATATAAAATGGTCAAATGCATGTCACAAAGCCAAGCAGTCACCTTGAACTCTGAATTTTGTCTGCAGTTTGGTACGTTTCAGCATTTTTGTCCATTAAGGTGACCAAAGTATCTTCACTGATCAAATACATTTGAGTTAATTAGACTCTACTGTCTCAGGGGGCTTCAGCACAGCCCCTTAAACTCATAATAATGTGCATATTTAAGGTTCATGTTCTAAAACAGGAATAAAGGCCAGTGATCTAGTCTAAACTTGATGGCTTGCCTTATACATACCAATTATGAAGAGTCCCTGGATGGAGTTCTAACTGCCGGAGGGTGACAGAGCTGCTGATGAGGCGAATTCTGGGCTGCACGCAGGGTTAGTTGATGTTCTGCTGAACATGTGGCTGCAGGTATTTATCTGAACAGATGTTTATCTGTGTCATAATTCATTAGTGATCATGAGATTCTACAACATAACATGCTTTCAGTGAGTAGGTATTTTACAATGAAACCACCTGTTCAATATAAAAACAGAAAAAATGCATTGGATCAGAAACAGTAATAGAAGCCATCTTGAAGCCTCGATTTTGTCTGGACACTTGTCATACAGTGTCTGAGGGCTGTGTGGGATGCTTTTGTTGTTTGTACAATGCTAATTAATAGGCCATGAGCTTCCATTGTGTGTTAGCTCCATTAGCAATACTGGTTAGATACTCTACATAGACAAAAGTATTGGGACATGCGTGTTTTTTGCGGTTTAGGCACGGCCCCTTACTTCCAGTGAAGGGCACTCGTAATGCTTCAGCATACCAAGACTTTTCGGACAGCGCCATGCTTCCAACTTTGTGGACACGGTTTGGGGAAGAACCTTTTCTATTCCAGCATGACTGTGTCCCAGTGCACAAAGCAAGGTCCGTAAATACATGGTTGGATGAGTTCGGTGTGGAAGAACTTGACTGGCCCATGCAGAGCCCTAACCTCAACCCCATCCAATACCTATGGGATGAACTGGAACACTGATTGTGAGCCAGGCCTTCTCGTCCAACAGCAGTGCCTGATGGACTTAAATTCCCACAGAAACTCTAACTAAATTCCACAGAAGAGTGGAAGCTGAAATAGCTGCAAAGGGGAGCCGACTCCGTATCAGTCTATATATTTGAATGTAATGTCTCTGTTAGTGTAACATTCCAATACTTTTGTCCATATAGTGTAATTCAGCTCCAGTGCACGGACAAAGAAGCAAAATTTGGACACCTCAGCAAATCAACAACCTATAGGGAACAAAGAAAATACTATCGCTTTAATTGTTAAGCTTTTGCTTTTAAAATGTTCTAAGCTATTGGCAAGATTTCATCACTGGGCATTTGGTGAAGTTCTTCTTGCAACAGCAACACAACATGGAATAATCTCATGATAACCAGTTCTGCTGGTAAAAGCCTAAACAGTCACTGCAGTACAAGCCATAATACAAATAGTAGCTTGGTGAGAGCATATGAATGTATTAACTAAATGCATCATGCATGCAATCAGACTCTGCCAATGTGTCCTCTACGGATTTATAGAAAATAAACGAATGAATTCATGGTTCCGCTGTTTTTTCATGCTCTACAAGGAAAAGGGAAATATCTGAAGCCAAGAGGCACCACGGTCACATCTAATTTCTAAGTAAATTGCAACAGTTCCCGATGAAGATGTCCTCCGCATTGGGAGATAGAGTGGTGGAACGTTTTAATCAGTTCCACTAATTTGATGGCTTGCTGTGAGCGAACCATATTGATTGGCCTTGGGTGCCCTTCAGTACTCATCCGGAACATTTTGCCAGCAGAGCATTTCAGTAGCTCATTTCCCCCTATAAAACTCACCGACCATGTCCGAATCCCTGCTCTGTTTACTGTACAGTGCACTTTGTGACATGCAGTTTTGTTCAAAAAATGTAGTGCATAATAATCTCATGGTAGGTAGGGCATACACATATTTCATATATGAAAAGATATACATTTACTGTTTCTCATATCAGAGTTCTAGATAGTTCTAGATAGATTTGTGGTTCCTAGACAGAAGTATTGTAGATAGATTTTCCTTGTAATAGTATGTCCATTATTCCTAATAGTGTTCTAGATAGTGCTTCTGATTTTCATTGTAAAATTATGCATTTACTTCTCCACACAACAGAGTTCTAGATAGTGCTCCCAATTTTCCTTTGTCATGGTATATGTTTACTAATTAATGTAGCATCGCTTTATTCTTTGTAATAAAATGGTATTCCCCATAATAAGGTTTTATAAAATAATCAGAATGTAATCAGATTAAGCTACTGCTCCCCAAAAGAGTTCTCCTCAAGTTCCTTTTATTAACATGGAGTTATGGTGCCTTTATAGTCCCTGTAACAGTGCTCTATGGGGATTCTCAGTTTCTAATGTGAAGAAGAGTCATTAGAGGACGATTTTAAACATACTGAATGGTTTTATATGACCAGCTTCAACTTAATTTAAACTATTTAAAAGCAGCAAACGAGCATCACAGGCCCTTTTGTTGCTTCATGTCCAAACTCATTCAGTGGCAGTTGGCAGGCTGTGCTGTCATCATGCTGTCCAGGCACACAGCGTTACATAACATGAAGTGCTGAGGGCAGTTATCGGCTGGCACAGAGGCAGCAATCATAACAGACTCTCATGCCGCTCTGCAGATTTGGCTTTAGGCAGCAGACAAATAGGCCTCTGGCCACAAGTCCCCGGACTCTTCTCAGACAGTCTGGGGACTGTCCTCCAAGCTAGAGAAACTGGGCACACATCTGAGCTCAGTGCATTTATTACAACACACAATCATCCATCTTTTAACAAACACACACTCCGAAAGCTTGTAGACATCTGTTCATGCAACACTTTTTTGAGTTTGCCACCCCTATCGTCCCTCCACAGCCTCTACTCTTTATGCTAGATTCTGGAACATTGCTGTGAGGATTTGATTGCTGTCAGGCCCTCAGGTTAGGTACTGTTGTAAGATGATTATTTACGGATTACGAACACCACTCCAGCTCATCCCAAAGGTGACATATGGAGTTCCATCACGTCAGAGAACACAGTCCCACTGCTCCACAGTCCAGTGCTGGGGACTTTATTTCCCTCCAAATGACGCTTGCGTTGAGCACAGTGACATTAGACTAATGTTCTACTGATTTTCTATGGACACATGGAAGCTGTGTGTGCAATTACAAGGAGTATCTGAATACTTTCAGACACGCTGTGTAATATCAAATATTCATACTTTAAGTTCTGTAGACGACAGGTTAGGGATGGTCTGTGAGCAGAACGTGAAGACTAAAGGCTCTCTGGCCACAGTTTAGTGCATCTGTTGGAGAGTAAGGATCAGTGGCATTTGTCTGAAAACCGTAGTTCGGCAGAGAATTCAGCAACAGCTGGTGCTTTATTCCCACAGCCACTGTTCTTGAAATTGCAGGATCTAATGCATCTGCAAAAGATGGCTGAAACAGATGTTGGTTATTATGGGGGGAAAACATGCCACCACCTTATGGTGAATTGGACCACAGTGTACGATTAGAAGCAGCCTTGATGTATGGAAGGTTGTTGCCATTACAAGGCAGGATATTCGAAGGATCCAGCAGAACGTTTGTTGCAGTAAATGCTATCAGAGCCAAAGTTATTATAAGAACACTATAGTCATACACATACACATATATCTTCTCTCTCTCTCTCTCTCTCTCTCTCTCTCTCTCTCTCTCTCTCTCTCTCTCTCTCTCTCTCTCTCTCTCT
>JBBIGA010000132.1:26597401-26608188 GCA_037576975.1 Alestes dentex | reverse complement strand
ACACACACACACACACACACACACACACACACACACACACACACACACACACACACACACACACACACACCCTCCCCTGTGAGGTAAAAGAGGGCACGGTTTATTGCCTGGAACCTTTCGCTTAATTCCCTTCATCAGCTCCCCTTCAATGTGGAACAGGGTACAGATCAAACTTCAAAGGTGCCAACTGTGGCACAGATGTGGCCAGAGAATTTTGGTGGAGTGTAACTCTCATGATTACTTGACAAAAAAAAAAAAAAAAGAAAAAGAAAAGGAAAAAAAAAAAAAAAAAAAAGAGAGACTAACCTTTTTCTGTATCTTATGTTTCCATATATGTGTTATTTGTTTTGGCTGGTTAAGTCTATTTTTATTATTTTATCTTTTTTTATTATTTGAAATCTTCTAAATCTTTAATTATACCGATAATCATCAAAATGTTGAGTGTATTTCTTGCTGTCTGAAATAACTGATTTTAAATGAACTGGTTAAAGTGCGTCACAATAACGCAAATGTTGAAGCACTGAGATGGAAAAACTTCTTGAGACTGACTCATACAAACACCATATGCCTATATACACTGAAGGCATGCTGTGACATTTAAGAGAAAATATACTTCACAATACAATGCAAACAGTTCAAGAAATCTCACAATCCATTGAGGCTGAAGAAAAAAACAAAAAAAACAAAAAAAAAAAAAAAACCAAGCCAGCAATGAGACAACTGCTCAAAAAAAGGATACTTCAAGGACACTTTGTCCTCTGTGTCCACAGGGAAGAGAACCACAGTGCGAAAGAATGGATGCACAAGAAATGCTTTAAAGACAGTATGTCTATGGAATATTATCTGATATGACATTTGTATCCACAGGAGTATGAGGCCTTTTCTGACCCTGTGAAAAAGCTGAACATGTGCACAGTTTTCATCAGGAAAGGACCTAAAGCACAAAACATTTTTTTTTTTTTTTTTTTTTACAAAGCAGCAGGGCTAATGCCATGACAATCAGATGAAATGCATGTATTACAATTATGACCATCTGGTGTATCCATTTTATTTGTTTATTGGGCTTGTGTCAAAGCAAGTCAAACGGCCTGGCATTTATAACAAACCACGCAGTAAATTATAATGTACATAACCACAGTTTTGATGTCTTTTGATCACCCAGTATCAGTCTGAACAAACCAGAACAGGGATGCAGTTTCCTATATATATTTATGCTGGGCAACGATTAAAATCTTTAATCGCGATGGTATGGTAATCGCCTTGCTATCTGCAAAGTGAAATAATTAATTCAAAAGTCGTGTATGGCGCACTGTACTGCTATATGAACAAAAGCGCAATAACGTTTGGTTTAAACAAATAAGGAGCTTTTAAACAGCAGGGTTCCTTTTAACACAGTTACACAGCTGCAGTTCAAATATTTCTCATAAATCTCAGCTTAAAAATGAATGTAATCAAATCCAATATAAAAACAAAACTACTTGTCATGGCAGGGCATTCACGTTTCATCTCGTTTGTTATAGAAAAACAAGTTCCCCTCAGAGTCCAGAGCATTATAGCAGCTGCAGGGGGGACCAACTCCATGTATCTGAATGCAGTGTCATCAAAGTCCCTGTTGGTGTAATAGCCAGGCGTCCACATAATACAGACAAAAGTAATGGGACGCCTGACCCCTTGCTAAAACCAGCCGAGATGCAGAGGTGCGTGCTGCGGGCACTCACGAGCCCAGAAAAGCAACAAACTTTCAAAATAAAAGGATAAAAACTAGTTACTGTATTTATGTTATTAGTGCGACCAGTACTACTTTAAGTGTTTTTCTGACCAATAAACATTTTTTTTATGCGTCTATACGTAAAAGACAAATACGGGGTGCTCCTCTAACACTGCAATAATGTGTAAGATGCTGTATTGTGCGCATTATCACATCACTAGCAAGCCATCTTGATGTCATATCATCATGAGTATGTCTAATATCAGTTACTGTGGCTGCTTGATGTTGATCCTGTCTCATCTCTGTTGTGTAACAGAGCTCACGCTTGCATAAGGGTCTGATCATTGTACAGAGGGGTCAAACAGTGCCCCCTGACCAGCTGCCACTGAGGGGCGTGAGGGCTGAATAAAGCAGGCAGTGTGTGTTTGGACTCTTGCGTCTGTGCCCCTCCCTGTAAAGCGCCCCGTGTTGCACAGGCACCAGCCAACGCACCACCCAACGCTGCACAGACGTCAGGGCTCCACAGAGCTGTTGCCTAGCAACAGCTCCGAATTTGATTGCATCACCATCCGGGAGGCTGCTAACGCCTGTGAACAAACAGCTGCTGCTCCGTCTATCTGCTATTTCACTCCATCACTCGCTCTCTGCACTCTCGCTCTGCTTAACCTCTCTGCCCTCACCAACCACAACACTGTAGGATGAGAAAACAGCCGTTCACTGTAATTCAAAATACACAACACATCTGTTTATGGTAATAGACGTTTTCTCTTGAAAAACCACCTTACATTAGATGCATTTTCACCATTTGAACTGTAGATGAACTCTAACATACACATATAGTTGCTGTCAGACCAAAACTTATATATGTTTAAAAATGCTACTAACAGGAGTAAATAACTAAAATTTCAATGTAAGTCCGTGAAAATAGACTTGATTACAAGTCATTTTGGACAACTTTTATCAGTCCATTCATTTTGAAATTGAGTTTAATTTATAAATGACAAGTAGAAAATTATGTAAAAATCTTTTAGACAGTGCTGATATAAAGCATATGTATATACAGAATACTGTGTAAAAGTCGAAGACACCTGAGAAAATTATTATTTTTTAAAAGGTGCTTAGCTCAAATAAACATTAACATTAGAATAAATACCAGTAAAGTGAATTACAATAATTAGTGGTTTAAAGCATTAATGTGTTTGCTTAACCATTTCCAGACCTCTCCTTGTGGAGGCTCAAATGTTACCTACCAGCATCACTAACCACCAAATACCTGGTTTGACTCAATCAATACATTCTTAGATTAAATCTGGTGTACCTTGGTGATCATTGGTGATCAATGTGTACCTTTTGAAAGTCCAGTATTTATTGTAGTTCCAATCAGAAACCTTTATTAAATCAAATCAGGAGCTGCTGATGGAATTTCACAAATCCAAACAGTGGCTGGAGGCATTGAGGAGAAAGCTGGAAACGAACCTGTGTTCTCCTTACTAGCTCACAAAATAACTACTTTTTTACTGCTTTCTTGTTTGTTTGCATTTGTTCCAACTTTGCTGGCAGAAAGATGCTTTTTGACATACTGAGGAAAATGTCTTTAAACTATATGCACTGATTGCAGACTTTTACACAGCACTGTAAAGCACAGTGATCATGACTCGACAGAAATAGCTGGTTGAGCGTATTGCTACGAGAGCAGATACAGGCAGGATGGAAAAAAGGCTGTGGGGCTGAGTAAACGTGGCGGAGCCAGAATTAGATGGTAATTTCCAGAGGCAAGGCAGAGTAGGGACAGGAGTGATAAATCATGTTCAGGGAGTGTAGAGTGTAGAGCTGACACACAATATCTCTTACACACACACGCGCACACGCACACACACACACACACATACACAAACATTTAAACAGGGTTAAAGCTGCCAAAATGACGCATGACCGTAGGCTTCCTCTCTAAGGAATCAGAACTCGGTTGCTCTTCTCCATCATTAAGCAGATAAAATCCAGCAATCTACACAGATGGTGGTATTTTTATAGAACATGGGAGAGCAAATCTCTCCATCCACTCAAAAAGTGACAGAATGGCTAATAATCCCTTCTGGTAGCAATAATCATTTGCTTCTGTTTACCTGCTTGTCATGGAGTGTGGGCGCTAAACAAGCAAATGAATGCAGCAGTAGTAAAACTCGCCTGTCAAAAAGGACAAACCTGCCACCCTAGAAAGATGACCCACTCTTCACTTGACTGCTGTCACTTTCACCACAGAGTTGAAGACCACCCAATTTCTGCCCATAAACTGAACAACTGGCTTCCCCAAACTTGAGGCGAACGAGACTTTAGGACTGACGCATTGGCACTATATGCAGATTATTTAAATATGCAGATTTCATTTAACTTCAGTAAGTTACCACGAAGCAGCCTATATAGCCATTTAGATGTCAGCTATTACCATCATCATTACTACGATAATTTCAGCTGTTTTCAGTTCATTTCAATCTCATTCGAATGGCACCATTTGTCAAGAAACATAACTCACTTAGTCATGAAGTATTTTGCTGTGGAAAGTCCTAAGACCTCCCTTTGTGTGCCAGTGGTGTTATGAAAGGGTGGGGGGATTTAGGATTATCCTGTCTGCAAGGATTATAAAGGCTAGCAAGGCTGACAAAGGAGTGCTGACTTTAATGTGGTAGATGTCTAGGGTAGTGGCTGAAGAGTATCCAAATATGGAGTGCAGTCAATGTTCTGTGCCTTTGATTTTGCAGAAACGCATCCAGACTCTGGAGTGCAACATACTGGGCAATGTATTGACAGCCGCAGCCTATTAGAACACCAGAGGACTGTATACAAACGCGAAGCAGTATTGATTTCACACTGGATAAAGCAATGCGTTAGCCATTTAAATGGCTGTGCATGTGTTCATACAGTGTTTTGGAGAGAAGAGCGCTTAAAGGTCTAATGACGTGGCCCTCACACTAGCTGCCATAATTAACACTCCAGCTGCCTCCAGGCCCCCTAATGAGGCCTGCTCCTGTCCTTCAGTCACACAGCACCATGGAGCCCGTCCACCGAGAGCCCCGCCTCCCCTCCTCCTTCCCATCACCAACCCTGTTGCCATAGAAACCCTCCACTGTACTCTGTGTTGCTCTGTCCCCAAAGCCCAGCGAGGGGCCTGCAGGTTCACTCGCAGCCTCGTCGCTCGCTAGAACTCTAGTTGAAGGCTTTGTGCTCTTCACTGAGTGCAGCAGGGCCACTCAACCCTTTTCTTCCATTACAGTCTCTTATGTGCTCTCACATCTAAATAACATGTGCCTGAAACAGAGCATTTGAGATGTCTTGTTTACTGCAGGGAAAAGGACAACCTTAGGTCCTTAGCTTTGACATACACGTCTGGTAGCACTGAACCTACATCATGAGAATATTCTTCACACTTACGCATCTAATTTGACTTCAATGGATTGTTCTTTAAAAGAACCCGTAGAGGCCAAATGTGCCCATTTGCTTAATAACAGTGTAAGTAAAAGCTGACCAGTCATTTGAACCCCCAACCCTCCTTTTTTTAGGCCAGAGTCTGTGTCAAACTGTCCACCAGTGCAGAGCTTTATAAATATTTACACCTCCTCCACCCATAATCATCCCATCTGAATGCTCTAAACTGTTTAATCTCCAAAACTTCAAGGCTCCAGAGTCAATTAAATATGCTGGCCAAAAAAAAATACATAATTCACATATATGCTAATTAGTCAATTAAATGCAAGAAAATGCAAATTTGCCAACCCATGTATTTGTAAATAGTCAAAAGTAGCAGTTTTTGGAATGCTCTTTCAAGTCAATTGGAGGAACTGTTTTAGTGAGCTGTTGGACGGCTTGGCTGGTAAACATTTCCCTAATTTCACACTTGTCAACATCTGAAGAGTCAAATTTGACCAACACAAAAGACGACAAAGCCGCAGAATGTCAAAACCCTCATTTCCCTTTCAGACAGACAATAAAATCTCTTTCACAAGTGTTTGTTCACATGAGAGAACAATAGCTGAACAGTGCCTGAGAGAGGCAGTCCCAGTGGCCTGTCTCTGGAGTCCTGGCCTATTCTGTTCTACACATACAAACGACTCACTGTGCCGCCGCAAATGAACTTCCAGCCTTTATGAGGCTCTCATTAAGCAGAGAGACACTGCTTTCAGTTTGCCAAGAAAACAGTGGGTCACAGATATTTCCAAATAGAAGCAACATTCTTCTATTTGCCACTGTAATTCATTTAAAGAGGCCAGTGATGTTAAAATAAGGTCAAAATGATCCAGTGGTAGTCATGGCTGCAATGAACAGCACACACTGCAGAGCACTTTAATAATTTCTCCACCTGCTGTTAAGATTCTGCTCCAGAGTACTGCCTGAAACCCATAAACCTGGGCAGCACAAAAGCCACAAGACAACCAAATCTTTATACAACAAATCCTATTACTCCCAGGTATACGGAGATGGAGCGCAGCTCCTTCTCCAATTAGCGAATCACACTCACCTCAGCAGCCCTCCGCCATTTTAAGCACAGGCGTTATTTAAAGCTCCACACCGGCAGACTTGTGACGGCTTCTTTTAATGACTAATGCCTGATGTGCTGCTCCCAAAACAGGTGAATATAAACACTATGCCTGATCCTACACTGCATTAGTCCACCTCTGCAATTCACTCAGGCATGACAGCTGTACATAGGAGAAAACTGAAAGTATCCGCATCAGTGACTGGCTTAACTGGCTGTTGTGCATTTCCCAGTACAAACAAAATGAATTACCATCAACATACACGACCAGTAAAAAGTTTTGACAAACACTGAAATTCTCTGTATTGGCATGTTACTCGTTAACTACGTTGACAGAATGTTCACCATTTGAGTACCTTCATTTGCCAGAAGAGGTTTTCACTCAGCGCCACTGACCTATTAAACCTACTGGCCACCTCAGTGTTAGATATTTAATGAGCTAGTGAGTGACAGCCAATGGGATGAAACAGTTAACTAGAGCATTTAAAGTTAAAGGACAGTCTAGAATTTGACTCTGCATCACCACAAAACCAGTTAACAGGATGTCAGACATGCACGGTTACATATTCTTTCCATATTGTAAAGTTCATTTGTTTTATTCAACATATTTTCTTTTACAGCTGTTGACTCAACTACTTTCCAATGCTTAAGAGGAATAAAAATCTGCTAAAAACCTGTCGTGTGCTAAAACCTGAGCACAGTGCGAATATTGCTAGCGCTTGAAGAGCACAGACATACAGCATTACTGCATTGATTAGGACTGTTTTATTTGATTTTGTGCAGTGCAGAGTGTGAAATGTTGAATCAAAATCGTTGCACTCATAGTTTGACAGTTTTTTTTTTTTAAATGGGGCATCACTGGTCTTCTATAGTGCGTATTGTAAAAAGTTCCAGTGATATCCCCCGTATCTACTTATTATATTAAATGATGCATGATTCCTATCAGCAGATTTTCTGCTCTAAACATGCAATTGGCAATGAGCCAGTAAGTAATTTTGGTTTTCATCGATATATAATGTGAGCCTGCTAAGTATTTAAAAAGGGAACTAATTTTCATTTACAAATTTTAATTGCCAGTTTTAAAATTCAACTAATGACAAATAATTGTATTTATTACAACCTTGGCTGATAGAATACACTGGACACATGCTATTGTGTTTTATCAGTTCATTTAGCTAACAAAAATGGGCCACAACAAATCATGACTGGCTCATCCTTACTTATTTTTAATGTGTCATTTATTTATTTACACTCGATCCACAGACACTGAAGCAGCAGTGCGCCTTTACCTATCAAATGTGATTCATAACAGTAACTATAATACATTGGCTGACATGGATCAAAATACTGCCTTACAACTGACTAGAAAAGAAAACCAAATCTAGACTAATTTATCTTAGTTTCTTGCCACTGAGCACTTATAAGAGAGACATGGTGAAAACAAGCACACTGTCTCGTGCAATGCTCAGTAGCAAAAGCTGATGCCCATTTATATCCACCTTACTCATGCCAGTGCATTATTTATGAAGATCTTTCTAAAAAGAGCAGTGTTGACATCTTTGCTTATGAACAGCTAAGGCTTTTATGCATATTTCATGAGCTCAAAGCGTACACTACCAGTTAACTCCATAGGCCCTGTATTCTGTGCGCAAGACACTATTTATCTCCAAAGAAAACAAAAAAAAAATGAATAAAAAAATAAATAATAAAAGCATTTCAAGCAAAAAACCTTCATGGAGGTGTGAAAACAGATGGGCTTGTATAACCCAAAGGCTTCAAAGGAGTGACACAGAGACAAATCACAGCTAGATAATACCGACAGCCAGAGTGTTCAATGGTCAGAAACAAGAGAGACCGGACGGCCTCCTGTAGACTCTGACTTACAGCGGTGGTGGAGTAGACCTGATGTGTTTGGCAAAAACCAACAGCACTAGTGGCTGCAGTGGACTGCATGTTTAGACTACTTGAGTGACAGAAACAATATTCCTACTGCTATGGCGCCCCCTGGTGTTGGATAGGCATAGTAACCATGGAGGGTGAAGGCAATATTGCTGTACATTTTAATATTCACATCGCACTACAAAAATAATATTTAAAAACTGGTAAGATAAGCCATGAGCCTTTTGTCCCCACAATAATATTAGTAAATGTACTAAATTACACTTCTGATTCCCTGATTCTGATTCAAAAAAATAATTACAAATCACATTATACAGTAAAAGTGATTTTATGTACAGTATATTATGTGCTTCTTACCAGTTTTACCAGGTTCCAATCGGACACCTGGTTTGACTCAATTCGTACCTCATCAGGAGCTGCTGATGGAATTGTACAAATCAAAGTGACAGCTGGAGCCATCGGGGAGAAATCTGGAACTAAACCTGTGTGCTCCTTACCAGCTCACAAATGATCAACTACTTTTTTACAAACAAATCTCGATACTGTTCACGGCTTTCTTGTCTCATTGCATTTATTCTAGTGTTAACTTTGCTGTTAGAAAGACGCATTATCCCACTCTGAGAAAAATAGCTTCAAAGAATTTGCATAGGTGCCAATGACTTTTAAACAGTACTGTACATTATTCTTTAAAAATCACTGTTCAGAAATTCAGAAGTGTTTTCAAACATATAAAACACACACACACACACACACATATACATATATATACACATATATATACATATATATATATATATATATGTGTGTGTGTGTGTATATGTGTACACATTTACATAGTTGCTTTTGTACATACTATATTTAATATAATATAATTACTCGCTCATAATGCATTGTTGTTTTTTTTTTGTTGTTTTTTTTAAAGGTTTATATCTCAAATTCAATAACTGGAACAAAACCACATAAAATCTGAATAGCCTCTTGTTTCAAAAGTGTCTAAATATATTGTTTTGCATCTAAATATGTTAATATAAATGTATTATACTTTTATTGTAATTGATTAGTTCGTTATATTTATACAGCACATAAAATGACAAAGATGATTAACATGATTAGTTAATCTAAACTCTTAGCAATTATTTTGTCATGTTTCCTCTTGTGTGTTTGTTTAGTGCCAAACCTACTATAACTGTAGTAACTGTGCTGGATGCGATATTCTGTTCATGTGTCAATCTTTTTGAAAGCATAAGCTGATAATTAATTCCTACAGGTATGCGCCTTTCTCACACTGAATTTAATTGTAGCAGGGGGGAAAAAAAGGATATAGGAAAGGTGTAAAAACAAGAACAGTGGGGAAAAAAATAAATCACTTCTGCTTAACCCTTCATTAATCAGTCTACATCCTGTGAGAGGATGAGATTTGCAGGTGTGCAGCTGTGCCCCTGGGAACGGTCTCTTACCCTGGTCAATATTGTGCTGTGGGAGCTGGCTCATCTGACTGTGGACCACGCCTGCATAGTTCCGTAGGAACGCTTCCTCATTTGGCGTCAGCTGCGAGAAAAAATAATAAAAACAAATACATAACATGGTCAAATGAACAACCGCGAGTGAGGCTTAAAATAGACGCTTAGCTTTTAGTGGATGTGAAGTTCTTTCTGACGATGTGTCAGACGTGAGTGTAAATGATGGATAGTAATGTTACAGACTGTGAGCACTTACGTTTGATCCCATCTTCTTCAACATGAGGAGCACCCGCACCTTCTGCTGAATATACATCTCCTCAGGAGACTTCCCAGGGGCCTCCTCACGGTTCATCCCCCCCGCTCCTGAAGCACCGCTGACACACACAAACACAAATAAATTGGGGTGCAAGAACAAAATAGAATAGGCTGTTACAATTTGCCTTGCAATATATTACACAACACACAGTTGGTCCTCAGCTACTGATGTATTAGGGTCATATCTCAGTTCAGCATGGAAAAACATTTTTTTTTTCCCGTTTTACTAAACATATGACAACGTGAGGTGAAAGTCCAGCTGTGTGCACTGCAGTGACCATGTTTCTTGCATTATCGGTTCCATTCAGAACTAGCTTGTAAAGTTCCCATGTATCATCCATGTATTGTTACTAAAGAAGTCAAGCTATCAATCTAATGCAACTGTAATGAACTGAGGAGCCTTCACAAAGGTTTGTATTGATCATTCATTATTTACTAAAACGCTTACAATTTCATAACATGAGTCAAGCACATTTAACCTTAGAATAGTGTATTTTAAGCGCTTTTTAATAGCAACTGAAATAAACAATTTGATTGAAACAGACTCAAATCTAGAAACTGTCACTGAACATGGAGCAACTTGCCTTATCAGAGAGACAAAAATATTTGTGGTGAGCCAAAACCATAAAATGTAGAACTGTGGATTCTGGTTTTTGATTGGAACCGTTGAAACATCAATGTTAGGAAGCCCTTGTCATTAATAGTTGCTCCTTTTCTACATAATTATATATATATTTTTTAAACTATATATAAAAGTTGAAATCTAGGAATTTGCAAAGTGAGTGAATTTTGTATAACTTTTTTTTACAACTGGAAAAAAAATGAATGACAATTCTCCATTAAATTTGCCATTTTGGATATTATGGAGATATATACA
>JBBIGA010000132.1:26564789-26577000 GCA_037576975.1 Alestes dentex | reverse complement strand
ACACACACACACACACACACACACACACACACACACACACACACACACACACACACACACACACACACACACCTGCCTCTGTTTCTTATAGGAAAATGAGTGGTCCTCTGTGATGAGCAGGGTTGAGGGGGTTTGGATTTGACTATCGCTTTGCGCTTCCCGGCACACAACACATTTGCAAACCGTGCAAATAAAGCTAAAGGACAGCATCCATTAAAATTTATATTAGGCCTCCTTTTTCAGTCGTCAGTCTGAGGGGTACTGAGCATCTTTGCTTTGGCAAAAGAGGACTTACAGCCTTTTTGTTCTTCTTCTTGGTGGAGCGCTGCTTCTTGGTCTTCTCTAGGACACCATAGAGAGCAAAACAGATACGACTCATGCGGGGAAGGTCGCACAGGTTGATGTCGAACACAAGTTTCTGGTTCCACAGAGGGTCTGAACACACGCTGATCTCGCTGCTGGTCGCTACCTTGCAGAGGAGCTCACTTCCATGAAAGAGGCCTGCCTGCACCACCAGCTAAAACAAAAACAACGTGTTAGGGATAAACAAAACTGGGAAAAAGTTTTAAGTTTTTAGGTATTTGGGGGGGAAAAAATCCTATTAAGATCTACTCTGGCCAAAAAGCAGAAAGACCATGTTTAGTAGGGGAAATAACGCAATAGTTCAATATTCTGGTTTAAACCAAAATACCATATTGCAATGATTATTGCTACATATTGTGATTGTAGCACAACTGCCAGTATATTAAGAAAGTCTTGATGTGAAATGATTCAAGATTTGCCTGTGTTGTTTTTGACCAACATTTGATTGGTTGGATCACGTGAATGCCTCGATTCATCCAAACACCCAGAGAACATCTGTGATTGGTCAGGATGTTCACCGCACGCACTAAAACTTTGTTTAGAGGCTCATCTGTTATAAAAGTACAGTAAGGGCAGAAAAAATTAATATATCATGCAGCCCTACAAGATTACCTTCAACATTAGCCCAGAATAGGACTTTGAGATTTCAGGTCTTTTTGCAAATTCAGGAACTGAAAACTAGGTTTCAGAAATGTTCGGCTGACTCTCTAAATAAAAGGATGAATGAATGAGTTCAATGAACCAACTAGTGAATGAGATCGCATTAACTCTATGGACCAATGCGGTGCTGAACTTCTGGCCACATGCCCCAGTTTTATCATTAGCCAGACTACAACACCCTCCCTGATAGGAAATAGGAAATATTTAAGTGAGTGTTTCCCCCAAGGCTATCATGAAGAACCTCCGTCTGCAAGCAGCAGCAGACGCAACTGGTAATTGTATGACAAGCCAAATTTATCTCTAGTCATGAGAGGAACGACCGGAAATGAACAGGCACTCGAGGCATAAGAAAGTGAAGATTAGCATAATGAACAGAAGGCAATCATTTATCCTCTCCAGCCATTTACAACCCATTTTATGGTCCTAACACAAATCTACATACATCTCCAATAAGGCGAGAGCTTCTCTACCCACAGTGCTTCACTGTTTATATATTTTATTCATTATTTTCTGATGAAACGTCTCAATTATCTTCAATTCAATTCAGTTCTTTCACAGATCCTTTCAGCGAATAGGAAGAATGAATAAACCTCACTTTTTTTTTTAACGCCCCCCCATGACTTTTCACTTCTCCAACGAGCAGAAAAGAGAGATGCTAGTGGTGAGTGTGAGCAACACTGCTGTCCTTTTCTAAGAATCTAGGCCCAAGAGAGCGTTGAAAGCCAGATAGTCACTCCCCACTTCCTGTTTTGATGTTTTACTCAACCGCTTCTGATGAATTATGGGAAATATGTGGTCAGGGTCACATGACCACACTTCAAGAGTTCACCCCTCACTGCCTGCTACAGTTGGAAGCATAGTAAACAACCGCATCTGAACTGTAGCTACAACCAACACTAATAAACAGGGGAAGAAAGCTCCAGGCCTACCTTCATGCCTTCGTCCGCATTGACCCGAGAGCCCTGCAGCAGGTGTATGTAGAAGGGCTCCTGGATGGACCACAGCGATGTTGTGTTTTGCTGTTGGGACAATAGAGGAGGGATTATTTTCGTTAATAAGGGGGATTCCAAATCGAGAGTGAATTTTAGCCTGTGCTTTAATATATGACCAGAAAACATCTTCCTGACATTGTGAATATGTTACTTAGCTGCTTAGTCGCTTCCTTTTTGACACACAAGACATAAAAAGAAGCGGGTACTGAGAACGCTTCTTTTTCTCAATTACAGATAAAACAAAACTAAAGAAGTCAAAAAAGAGGAACCAATGTAGGACGAAACCAGGGCTTCAGACCCAAGTCTTTTCTATTCTATCCATCTGCAACCAAAGAGAAAGCCATGATATTTCATAGAAAGGACCATATTAACTCATATTTACATTTGGTCCCAACTCTGATGTCCCACAACAATGAAACCCATTCAGTCACTTTTTCTAAAGGGAAGTATTTGGTGACTGAACGTTATGAGCATTACGCTGCTGAGCAACTGCTAAATAATTAAATAAGCTCACTCGTTGAAAATAATTCATTTCCAACCCCTTGAACGCCAGAAGACTATTCCTCATTCTCATGTTTTCGTAACTTACTTTAAAAAGGTCAATTACTGCAAAATTTGAATGTAACTTGTTTAAGATAAGATTGCCAGTGCCAGAGTTTACAGGGTTAAAACAAATTAGAAAATCGTATTTGATTTGGTCTCCAAGAGGGGACCAAAAATAAATGAGGTAAAAGGTTCAGAACTTTATGTTCTGCAAAATGAATTCTTGGAAGGTCAGTGCGTGTCACATCAGCTAGATGGGGAAGATGATGTGTGATTCTTGTTAATAACAGATTAGTGGTTTTTTTTTGGTGTGATAACCATGTCTCACCTTCTTTAGAGGCAAAGGCGGAGGTTTAGAAAGAGAGCGGCTCTTGGAGACTTGGCTGCTCAGGCTGCCCTGCTCCTCCTGGTACTTGATGATGGTGGAGTGATGCACCATGGTCAAATGTGGGGTCTGGCCTCCATACAAACATGAGAAAATGTACTGAAAAAGACACAGAAATGGGCAGAAAGTGTGACGGGGACAGTGAGATGTACTGGGCACTACAATACCTTCAAATAACAAAGTATACTTTTTAAATGGACAATACACATCACCACATTTTTATTTTTTTCCCCTAAGGTTTGCAAACAATCTGGAACAGAATGCACCCGCAAAATAACAGCCACTTTAAAAAGGCCATTAAACCACAAGTATTTTATGCAGTTACTGTACACTGGTTATAATTATTTTCTATTATGATAGTAAATATATTACTTATTACTTATAAAATTACATATAACATTAGTTCTCTGCACTGAAAAAAGTGCTTCAAATTTACTTGACACAAATGTGTGCACTAGTTCTACATGAATGAAATATATTTCACCAACGTAACACTTGGCTTCCATTGTGATATAATTCATTCAAGAGGAACCAATGCACACATTTGAATCAACCGAAGTCAAAGTACTATTTTTCAGCCTACAGTTGAATCTGGAAGTTAGAAACATCATAAAATCAGCTTTTATGATGATACAAACAGCCATTCAGGGTTATAGTAATACTGATCATACCATAACATATTACAAAAAGTGTATATGAGGCTTGAGTCTCAAGAACTGGTACTAACTGGTACTGGTTCCTGACTTGTTGATACCAAAATGTGGATAAGCTCTTGGACAAACGGCGCTGCTAACCGTATTTATGTAACATTAATGCCTTCTAATACAGCTAGCATTTCCAAATGGTTGATGCTAGAGTGGACTGGAGAGTACTGATACGTATTGGTACCAATAAATAGAATTAGTTTGATATTGGGATCAGTAAAATCTTTATGGTACCCATCCCTATTTGTAACATAACTTATCACAATAACGTGCCCCTTATACTGCCATACTTAGTCTCACGTTCTGGGCGAAACGTGTTTTTGACTGTGAATTTTCTTTGCCATAGAATGCGGTGAGATCAGACGTGCAGTAAGAGAGGCGATGGTAAAAGCAGAGGCCGAGGGGTTTCCTCGCTCCCGTTTTAAACACACTCTCTGACCGAAAGCAGGCCCAGGACCAGGCTCATCAGCATCAAGCCCTGCAGCCTGTTCATTTAGTTAGTGTAATGCAGCTCAAATCACATTATGCTCTGTGTAGTTCACTTTTAAAAGCCTAGTACAGGCGCATGACTCATCTCTGCAGGTACTGGCAGTTTCTATGTCAACAACTGTCTCATCACTGTCATAACCCATGCTACTGCACGCCAGAGAAAAAAAGTCAAGACTGACAGGATCTTGAAAGGCTGTCATTTCAGCAACAAACAAAAAAAAAAATACTGGTGAGAGAGCAGAGGGGGGGGGTTCAGGGGGAGACGTTATGAAATTAGCTCAAACCCACTGCATTACTTTCGTTAGACTATGAACTTTTTTCTTCGGCTCTCCAAAACCTCATCACGTGCGTACCCTCCTCAAGAAATCTCAGACACAGCTCAAATGGATAAAAAGAATTATATATATCAGCGTACTCACTTTAAATTGACACAGTGGGAATTTCCCATAGATGAACTCCCACCTCCCGTTGACCTGCAGAGTATAGTCCTCTGGTTTCTCCTGCTTCACTGGCCGAAAAACTGTTGCCTTCTTCCTGAGCGCGCTCTGCATCAGAACCGTAGGAAGGTCCTGCGGGTCCAACTGCAGCATGAAGCTCTCCTGAGGGTCAGCATTTGTGAAAAATGCTTGTGAGTGCAGGTTTAGCTACTTAAACGCAAAAGACCCATCTGTGTGTCCACATATTGCTCTAAAAACTATTCTGTAACTTATTTATTAGCTTCAAGTTAACAAATAATTAACCCAAGTTGCTGAATAATACATTTTTTAAACAATACCTTATAATAATATTTAATAATAATAATAATAATATAATATAAATGTTCTCTGAAGTCCTCTTATGACATTTGTGTGATTTTATTCACCAAAAAAGTAATTTTGTATTGAACATTTTTCAAGTTGTATTTGTCCTTCAGAATTTAATAGTCTGTTATTAGTTATGTTACTTTAAGACTACTACATGTGAATTAGCTCTGTCCCACTGTGCCTCATTCAAAAAGCAGCTGAAGTTGAAACACTCCTTAAAGCTTCACTGTCAATGGGGGAAGCTAAACTGTCATAGGCTGAATAAGAAAATATGTAAATGTGTTGGATCTTGTGACATCACAAAAACACTCAATATAAAATGGATTTGACAGAAAAACAGCACAGAACAGCTAAACTGTATATATATAGATTGTATGGACAGGTAATGTACAGAGTATTGTAATACAGCAGTGGCGTTCCACTTGTGATGAAGAAGTGAACCTCTATTTGTCCTTGTGAGGGGGTGGGGGTGTTATTTACTACACTATCTGTCTGAGTGAGTTGGAAAGAATGGAAATGCCCAGCAGTAGTAATTACTTGCGTGTCAGCATGAACACAAGCTACAAATAAGGTACAAAATTACTGCTCATAACTACTGGTGGTAATTCCAATACTGGATGTGTAACATTTACATTTACAATCAATCAATGTATTTTTTCCCCCAGTCACCAATACATTGCATTGTGCTTTAAAGCAGGCAAGAGAGCAGATTAGGTACTGAGAGCCCAGTACTAAAGCGAAGCTGATGTTTTTTTCTCCAATATGTTTTCACCTACAAAAAGAGCGCGAGGAGTATGATACGCTTCTAGTGATATTAGCTGGCATTTAAAACAGCATGCAAACATGTGCTGGACTTTTTCCTTTGACTAGCACACAAGCACTCTCTTCTGAGCCTCTTTCAGTCTTATTGTACAGTAGGAAAGCAACGTTCGAGGTGCATGGCCGTGTAGGTGGGGGATTCACAGACAGCATGTTGTTGTATAAATATACTATCTTACACAATCCCTTTCTCAGGAAATCTGGGTCACTAAGCCCCAGCATGTAAGAGCTGATGTCTCACCGTGACATTACCACTGTCTCAAATGTCTTTTAAGTGCAACTGTGATGTCAAATCCACTCAAAAGTATGTCAGTCTATAATTAGTTGTTTAGCACCAGAATATTCGAAGTAACAGAAGTGAGATAAACACACTGCAGGCGCGGCGGCGCAGATGAGGCTGACAAGCCATGATGTTGAAGGTATGAAGCTTTAAATAATTTGACCACAGCAAGGGATGTAATGCGAAACAAAAACAGATGGGCACACGGCACAAGATGACTAACCTCGCTGGCCTCAAACTTGACGTTGATGAAGATCTTTTTAACACGCGACTTCCCACTCTGTGCCACTATGGAGAAGGGCTCTAAGTCGCAGGGAAAGTTGTACTCCATCCACAGACGCCATGGCAACCGCTGCCGGTCCTGAGCCTTCTCCTCGCAGAAGGAGCGCATCTTTGTTCGGAATTCGTTCACCTCATGGCTCTTCTGGGCGTCAAACTCATGCAGACCTAGAAGTACGAGACACAAATAAGACTTTAGTCGCCGACAAGGAGCAAGAGGATCGCACCAAAGCCTTATTCGCTCAAGCAGCTTGAGAGGAGAGCAAAAACAGACGATGCTCATGCAGTTTCCTACATTTGGCCCTTTTCCATGTTTGTAAGTTTCAAAGCTATGTCTGACAGCCGCCCACACAATCAGAAAAACTTGGCCGCACTGATGTGCTGAGCAAGTGATACGCTGGAGTGATCGTGAGTCGGCAGAGAGAGAGGCAGGCCTACAGGTGAAGAGTTAGCGGACCTTTCCCAATGAGCAGGCTGATCTGGGTGTTAATGATCTTCTCCACCCGGTCTCCCTCTCGGGCCACCAGCCTGAGCACAGGCATGAAGGGCTGGACATCACACAGGCGCCTGTGTTCATCCTCCAGCTCCTCCCGCTCCGCTGTGCGGTTGATGCAGGTGAACACATAGGCGTCGGGGTCGCTCAGGACATTGAAGAGAGGCTCACTCCTGGCATTCTTCCACACCATCTGAGACACACACATGTTCAAATTCAGTTCCGTAATAACAATTCCTGACAAATACTTACAGTGACAAAGTTTCAAAGATACACTGAGCCCACATTTCAGCTCCTCACTACTTCATTAGCCTCACAGTAGTTAATGGAAAAAAAAAAACAGTAGTTACTGAATAAAATGCAAAGATTCATGGTTGAAAAATAAGTTTAGACTCCCACAAACTTAAGTTCTAACATCATACTGATGAGCCATAACATTAAAACCACTGACAGGCGAAGTGAATAACATTGATGACCATGTTACAATGGCACTGATCAAAGGGTGACATTTTAGGCAGCAAGTGGACAGTCAGGTGTGGGAAATTGGTTGTAAGGATCTGAATGACTTTTACAATGGTCAAATTATTCAAAACAGCAGGTCTTGAGAAGTGTTCTTGGTATGTAGTGGTCAGTCCCTACCAAAAGAGGTACAGAACAAGAAGGCCTGGCCCTCAGGGTCCTTGAGCCCTAGACTCACTGATGCATGTGGTGCGCAAAGGTCTGGTCTGATCCCACAGTTGTGTTACTGTAGCGCAATTTCCACAATTTGTGCTGTCTATGATATAAGGTGTCAGAACACACAGTGCACAGTTAACGTGCTGAGTATGAGGGTGCGTAGCCGCAAACTGGTCAGAGTGCCCATATTGACTCCTGTCCATCGCCAAAAGCGCCTACAATGGGCACATGGACATCAGAACTTGACCACGGAACAATGGTGGAGGGTGACCCAGTCTGATGAATCATGTTTTCCTTTAAATGTGGACAACCGTGTCTGTGTGTGTTGCACACCTGGAGAAGAGATGGCACCAAGATGCACTACTGGAAGAAATAAAGCTGGCAGAGGCAGTGTGATGCTCTGGGCAACATTCTGCTGGGAAACGTTGGATCCTGGATTCATGTGGATGTTCTTTACCAATTAACTGAACATTGTTGCAGAACAGGTACGCCCTTTCATAGCAGCAGTATTTCCTGTTGGCAGTGGCCCTGCCAGCTGGTAAACATTGTGCAGAAATGGTTTGAGGAACTTGACTAAGATTTAAAGGGGTTAATGTGGCCTTGAGATTCCCCAGATCTCAATCCAATTGACTCAAAGGATCTCCTGCTAAGGTTTTGGTCTGTTTAGAGATCTTGTAGAGTCCATGCCTCAATGGGAGCTATTATGCTGTTTTTTGTGACATGAGGAGGGCACACAACATTAGACACGTGGTTTTAATGTTATGGCTGATCAGTGTATATTTTACTGTTGGTCTACAGATGAGCATCAACATCTGACCAAGCTGGACTATTATTTTAAAGCAAATAATGTTCTGGTCCATTTAGAACAGTGTGTAGGCACTGGCTGGTTTCTGTATGTGGGCATTATTTTTCTTTAAGCCTGTTTTTTGGCCTAGCACCTGCCTGTGAGGCTTTGAGTGCACAATACACATGACAAAGTTTTTCCTACCGAGAAATGAAAGTTAAGTCAAAAACACTGCACTTGATGACCTACACATACTAAACACATTCAAATACTTTCACATTTTTGTGCAGTGCACCCAATTCTCAGTAGTGTTTATCTGAGCTGTGGGGCATCACAGTTCACAGCAGCAAAGACCTTTTCTTTGTTTACCTTTTTAATTGTACCAATGGTGTCACTGCGTGCCACGGGAAAACTGAGGTAGATCCCCGTGGGGAGGAGGAACTCCATGGTGACCTGCTCCCGACCCTCCTTCTCCCACACATCCTGCATGCCGTAGTAGACCCCCGGCGGCATGGCGTAGGTCGCTCATCTACCGGCAGCCTCTCTGCTGGACAAAAACAAGAACTTTGCAGGCAAAGACATACAACATGCGATGGCAGATGCCAAAGATAGAAACAAATGGACCATGAGCTGAAAGGTTTGCTTAATATCAAATTTCCAAATAAAGGTTTGCTTAATATCCAAGCAGGTCAAATTAAACACACAGGAAACACTATGTAGATACAATTTCCTAAATGCTTGCAAACTATTATCCTATACTGATCAGCAGTGGTCTGTGAGCATCTACTGTGCATTTCAGACATCTAGACTGGCATTTTTCCCCTGTGCTTTGAACGTGAACCATTCAGGGAAACCTTATGCATCATGATTTTTTAACGTCATTTGCATTCGAGGGCAGACACCATCCATGCAGCCCAGTGTGCTGGTGCATGAACCCAGTGCCACCGGCTGCCATTCCCATCTCTCTGTGCGAGGCTGCGCTGCAGACTGTTTGTGTATAAGGTTACAACCAAAGCAGCCCTGCCAGATAGCCACCATCACACACACACAGTCACGCGTGGCCTGTTTTACACACCACAACAGAGGAGCGATATAAGGGCATTGCCATCTTTTAAACAGTTGGCTGCGTTCAACACAAGTAATTGTTTTCAATATTCATTCTGAACCGCTAATCATGGTGTTTCTCCATACGTCAGGCACCATCAGGAGAGTATGGGAAAAAAACAAGCCGGCCTGCAAGGCTGCTGGGGTCAGAAACAAGACGAAAATGTTGAAAATGTGGAAAACGCAGCAGCGTGAACTTGCCTGCAAGCCTCGCCGGGTGCTCGTTAGTCCATGCTGAAGGAGAGCCAGCGATGCTCCTCGCCGTCAGAACGCAAATACTGTGGGATCTTCCACGTAGGACGGCAAGACCGGTCCAGGGAGGTCACAGATTTTAGGGATTCTCCAAATAGGTGCGCGTCGTAGCGCCGATTTGTGTTAGCCAGCACTCTTGATGATCCTCGCTGCTTCAGTAGTGGGGAAGTGACAGTAACACCACGCGATGAACCCTCAACAAGCGTTACTGCCGGCTAGGGATCATCGCTAAAATGCCACCTCACGCTTCACTTTCGATCCCTCTTTTTTCCCCCATGTATTTTAAATATTGTCAAATACCGTTGTGAATTATCATTTTTTACATTTGTTAACCTAATTCAATCAAAATAGTCTCAATTTCTTAAGCCTCACCCTGTTTACGTTTTCCATCAAGTTCATGTACAACAGTGACGGTCCCTCCAGGGATCTGAACGGTGAACGCCAACGTCTGGTTAGAGCGTCTCATTTTTCCCCCAAACCCACAGCCTCTTACAATAGCCTATTTCAAAACCTATGATTTCCTTTCAGTAATTTCTAATCCTTATATTATAATAAATCATTTTTATATTAGGAGGACCATGATTTGCCTGCTTCGTCACTCTGGGCATGTAATATATTAAATTATAATTTCATTATTGTCTGAATGTGATTCTAATTCCACTTTTTTACTGGAAGCAATAATTTTGCCATGCAATTTTCTACTCCCCACCCCCCTCATCTGCTCACAGCAGCAGGTCATCAGGGGTGCTGGGCCCCTTATGGAGAACTGGAGGGTAGGTTGGTCAATAACTTATCAGTCTCAGGTTTCTCACATGTTTCCTCTGTTTATATGATAAATTGGACAGAAGTGCGTTCCTGTGGGCGAATGAAGGAAGCTCTATTTCTGGACACCACTGCTTGCAGTTTTACGATTATGGGTCTATGGGGAAGTCGGCCCAGTTCACTTGTCATTCAGAAAAACAACAGTGACCATTTTTTACTCCTGCGGTGAGATTCCAGCGTCAACCTCAAAGCAGACGTCGATAAGCAACAAAATTAAGAGCAGGACCTTACAGATTAATGGTAATGGGAAAAGCATGCATTTATGAAGAGAAATTCCTTTAATAATAACTTTATACACGGTTATTTTCTGTGTAGGTATTAAAAATGCCACATTACGCACGGTGGACTGACATAAAATTGAATTAGGCCCATTTAGTCGTGTCCCTCCCTAAAATATTTGGTTGATCACCAGTTTCCTAATAGCATTTATACAATATGGTTCATTTTTTAATTGAACCACCAGGACCATATAAAATATTTGTTTCACTGGTGGAAACCAGTTATAATAGGTTATAACAGTACATATTCAAAAGTACAGTTGAGAATACAGACGCACGGCCTGCAAATAGTTTCGCAGATACAGCGAAACTTTGACCTGTGTACACCCAAATACAGACACAGTGGTGATACAGTGCAGGCCGAAGACCCCGTCTTTAAAATGTGCACCACTCTTGAGCGAGCAACAGCATGCAGCTGGTGAAAACAGGAAGTGTGTGTGCAGAACAGAAACTCCGAGTCAAATAAAGCTCAAGACCCCCACACCCGCATCCTCCCGCCCCCTCACCAGTTACTGCAGGGCACCGAGGCGCACCGCCAAATCAGCACCACAAAGAAGTTAGCCTTTTCCAGTCAGAGAGCACAGTAAGGACAGAAATGCTCTGTCTGACATTCCACATATGCTGATTTAGCTAAACTAAAGCTTAAAAAAGGGTGAGGTTTCAGGAGGAATGATACAGAGCACATCCTGTACAGAGTGTGAATGTTGGCTTGGAGTTCAAAACATATTCTCCCAAGGCCTTAACACTAACAGCAATCCAAGCACAATAGAAAAACAGAAACAATTTTATTTAATGAAGATCAATATTAAGGTTTCATATTTTAAACTATTTAAATATTAATTTGCAATTTTTAATGCGAATAGATTTTCCATTCATGGCCTCTTTTCACCATGGCAACACTTTCACTGCCTGGTGTGTCCTTGAGTTCAGTCTGTTTTATTCACCATACAGTCTATTGCAGACCTGCTCCATTTCAAAGTCTGGAGAAAAAGACGTGTCTGGTATGTTTTCAGGGAAGCTGGTTTATCCTTATTATTTAAAGGCTCCTGGTAAGTCTCTCTCACCTTGCTGAGCTTGTTGGACAAACTGAGTATTTTGCTCTTTTAGGAAACCTAATCCAAGACAAATCAGAGACCTTTACATATTTAAGATCTTCAGTGACAATGTCAGAAACCACTTTATTAGACCTTCTCTATATTTCTTCTCTTTGGCTCATTTATTGTTGGTTAGGTGTTGGCTAGTTATTATTTGACAGTTGTTGTATAGATGCTCTTACTGCAGTATCTTGGTTAAATAGTTGACTTGGATTTAGGCTGTTTTTCAGGTAAGAAACCGTTGTGGACTTCTTAAGCACTGATGTACATCGCTCTGGATAAGAGCGTCAGCCAAATGCCGTAAATGTAAATGTAAATGTAAATGAGAGACAAAAAGAACATCAGCAAAGCACCACCACTATCAATCTGAGCTTTACCAGTCCTCACACATT
>JBBIGA010000132.1:26546039-26564689 GCA_037576975.1 Alestes dentex | reverse complement strand
TATCTATGGGTGTCAAGCGATTGAAAAGCTCACAATTGCACACATTTTTTGCTGTAAAAGTAATAAAAGCAGTAAAATGCGCGGGTAATCACAAATAATTTTGAAGTTCACTAATTTACTGTTCATAATGGCGTGCTATAGCGGCATAACCTTTTCCTTCCCGGAGGAGAGCCAGAAGGTGCAAGGCGCAGGGCATTTAGAGGAACTAAACGAAAACACCAGAGCAGGAGGGCAGCAGCCAATAACTGGAAATATAGCTGAATATATATTTGGATTACTATTTATGTTACAAAATTAGTAAATTATATTTTTCTTAATAATTTAGAAGTAAAATGCGGAAAAAAAACATATTGCAAACATATTGAAAAATGCAAAACAAAAAAGCTGAGAATATCTGCAGTTTCTGAGTTGTGGGGATTTTCACATACAATTATCAGTTAGGTTCTCAGAAACCGTGTTAGACTGATTCTGCGACCTCCTGATCCGCCTAAAAGCGGGGGTTACTATATTCATATATTTTAAGCATTATAGCCTGTAGTCAACACACGAGTCAGCACAAAACAGTTGCTAAAATGCTCTGCTATTATTAACTGAAAGGGATGGAGCATTATTCATTTAGGAATACAGAATAGATACATGGGTGTTATCTGACTTAGTATTCTCATTGTTGTGTTTTTAAGGGAAATAGTGTGGCTACTGTTGGCCTGTGCTTGGACTGGAAGAACCACCCACGCTTTCTGCAGCAGTGCATGAAGAAAACCAGGTTAGGGGGAAAGAGATACCTATCGCCCGGGCTTGGGAGACACAGTGTCTGCTCTGGAGCAGCTATAGGGAAATAATTCAGAGCCACAAACTTATCTCAATGTGGAACACAATATTTTGTGCAAGTTTTTTTTTTTTTTTTTAAATTCACCAAAGCATAATGATAAAGTATCACAGTGTTTCATGTGGAGACACTGGGAGCATTTCTGAAGTAAGTGGGGCTCCGTATACTGTTTGATTCCAAGAAAAACAGAATGCTTTGCCCTGTATGCGACTTACGTGCATGCAAATTACTTATCCACGAAAATGTACACATTCATCATGATAGATGGACATTTATCAGCTATTTGCTTAGTAGAGCCAGCATATTTCTCATTACTCACAAGTTCTCCCAGCTCTAGAGGTTTAATCAGCTCCATAATTGTCATTAATTATTGATACCCTTGGTAATGATGGCTAAAAAGGAATGAAAAAAATAATGTTTTTGTGGTTAATTAGCTCAATCAGCAGCACATTCTCATGCATATTTCTCATTATGTTTTTCAAGAACTCTTTGGTCCTTCATTTTAAAGGCCAACAAAATTAGACGAGGGTATATTGACCTTCATGCGTGGCTATAAAAATGGCAACAAACCTGAAAATGCCCATGTCCACTGTTAGGACACTAATTAGGAAGGTTAATGCAACCAGAACTGTAGTGAATGTACCCGGAGGAGGATGCATGTCTATTTTCTTTCATATAAACACAATTTTAAGTCACTTATAATTCACTGGATGCTACTGGAACTTTGACTATGGTCAGGTGACATAAACTCACAAGGTGAGTTTGGGGTAAAAAGAAACCTAATCCCCGCTATTAAGTATGGAGGAGAAAGTAATGTTTATGGAATGTTTTTCCTCCAAATTCCATAGAGACCTTGTTAGGATGAACGGCTTCACGGACTCCATGAAGTACCAGTATATTTTAAATGATCTGTCTGGCTCTGCCAAAAAAAGCTAAAACCGTGTCATGGCTGGTTCTTCCTCCAGAACAATGATCAGAAACAGACATCCAAAATCCACACGAAAATGGTTCAAAACCTCAGAATCAAGCGTTTGATGTATTCATCCAGGTCCCTTGACCTGCAAAAACTGGCATGAACTGAAGTGTGGACCCAGAACCATGGAGGATATTTAGAAGTGATCTTAGATTGCTTGCTCTGCATCCTCCAGACTCATCAAGCGTTATTGGAGTCTTGTTACTATTATGTTGACAAAGCAGTGGAGGTAGGGTTTATTCAAAGCAGGGGTTTCAATAAATGTGACATATGATTTTGTTACAAAAATTGTTTTCTCAAATTTAGTACAAGTAAAGGTTAGATTTCTCTTACATTTTCGCTGAGAGATTGAGTTAATTAACCACAAAGACACCAAACTTTAAGGGGCTGATTTTCTGTTTGCGGAATTGGACACTGACTACAGAACGAACACACCCCAACTGACAGAACTTTCCTTAACAAACAAAAGGTTAGGCAGTTTGCTTCCATTTTTCCTCTGGGGGGGCTTCACATGAAATGTTTTAACATGGCTGTAATGATTTTATTGTATTCAGCCACAAGAGCATTAGTGAGGTTTGGTTTTGAATTATTTGTTCGGTCACAAACATGCCAGTTCTTTTCTATGGTGATTAGGCAAGCTGTGTGCACACATCTGTGTACGTCTCAGGGCCAACTAATGAAAATGGCCTACACAGGTGGCCACTGAATGTCCAAAGCTTCTTATCTAGAGCTTCCTCGATCTTCCCACTCATTTCCAGGAAAGGAAAGCAGTGGTTACCAGATTTTAATTAATACAAATGAGTGACACATTCACTGTGCTTCAGTAGCTGCTGTATATTTCACACCCCAGAAAAAAAAACTCCAAATGTACTGATTAACTCACGCCATTTTGAAATTGAAGGCCATTTTTTGGCATAAGTTTAATTTGACTGAATGCACTGATTGTAGTCAATCATCTACCGCAGGCAACAAAAATCGCCATTTAAATTAATAAATAGATCATATACAGGATATCAAAGCTTTTTTTACTACATGCAAAGAGCATGCAAAAATAAGAAAGTGTCCCATTAACAGACAGTGTACTGTACAGGTTTTGTGGGAATGTTTTATTGAAACAGTGTATTTACACTTGTATACCCGACCCATAGTCATTCATACACTGCCAGTGTTTTAACACCACGTTAATAAATACACATTCACATTTTACAAATATGTACACTTTGAAAGTTACGGCTTAAGGTCCTTGTTCAGACATCTTCTGTACACCTAGAGAGGTTGTTTGCAGTGGAAAAAAGAGAAAATGCTCAGTTTGAAAATACATTAGCATTCTCTTTAGAAAAATACTTTCTGCAGTACAACACAGCATTCTGAGCCTGAATGGGCTTTCATTATTGCACTGCTCAGGTACTTATTTTTAATGTAAAATGATGAAGCTAATCAAGTAGCTCATTAAGTACTTCATAAATACTTAATGACATTTTCAGCTTAGTATAACCGGAAAACATAAAAAAAAAAAAAAAAAATCAAAACAACCAGGCAAGATATGAAACACAAAATGAAATCATAGTGGATTTTTGGTATCTAAAAATCTCAGAAACATTTGTGGCTTTTACAGATAAATAACCACCAACAATTGTGTGCATCTGTTTCATGGAAACAGAAGGGGCTGTATTCTCAACAAACACTGCACCCTTTCACATCTTTCAGGCTTTTATATTCAATTAGTGTAGGTATATTCTAGCCAGGTACAAAGTATCATGTACAAAATAGTTAACATAGCTCTGAACACACTGGCGCAGGGGCACAGTCAGAGTTGCACATTATGGTCTGTTAAATCTATTTAACATGACTGATACTGAAAGGACTAATCCCGTTTTACTTTACTCGATTATAATGCTGACGAAAGAAAAGCATGAGCACAATCATTACCATAGCACCATGTCTCATTGTAACACTCCCAATAAAGCCCTGTGTTACTCTTAATGGGAACTGTTACAAGAAATCTAATTATACAGCATCTCAAAAAGAATAAATCAGATATCCTAATTCTCTGCAGGTCAACACAACATGCTTCTTAACTTTAAAGAACATTGAGAAAACTGATACATCAACATAAGCAGTTCACAAATCTGTCATGTTTTGGTACATACAGGGATGGTCACTCCTACGTGTGAGCAAAGGTGGTATTTGTATATATTCATATACAAATATGAACCTTGTGGATCAGATTCTGCAGAGACAAGCAGCAAAAACAGCTACCAGTAGGTTAAGTGCTCCCCAGGCGTTTCCTGCCAGAAGAGGCGAAAAAGTTAAATACCAGTGTGCATCCTCTTAGGTGACCATCAAGAAACCTGTGGCCCTTGAACCCCTTCTCATGTCCAGTTATAATACAGATAGAACGAGATAAAGGTAAGGTTGGCAGTCAAGCTGGCGAAGAGAAGACCTGGCCATAGAGACTGACCGAAACAACCTACAATCAGAAGAGGACAGAAAAAAAAAAAAAAGCATGTTTACCGTCCAATTATTAGTGAAGCAGAGTTATTATTTAAGCATGTGGTACAGCACAAGGAGAGGATAAATGGCCCCAAAAACATTCTCTGACTGGGTTTTACCTACTCTACATAGTTCTTACCTTTCCAGTTAGATTTGGCGTCAGTTTCGTTCCCTGTGGTTGTGTCCACGTGGCAGTTAGATGAACCTGAAGAGCTGTCCATTTTCTTCTCTGGATGGTCAAAAACACTACCATCATCACAGAATGAACCTACATATGGAATAAAAGAAAGCACTAATTGAACATGCAGACAAATGCAGGCCTACACTGGACGAATACTGTACAGACAACCTAAAGCTTTTTCAGTCCAACACTTTGTTTCACACAGTGAATCTCATAATGGAGGATAGGCATGGACATGCAAATGTAGAGATATGTATTTTTAAATATATAATTTTACACAGCACACAGCTATTTTCCCAACCTGTCTTGACACTGTGGATGGAAACAAGCTGCTTTTGTAACTTACAACAAAAATGTAAATGATCTCTGTTCTGATTGGTTGGCCAGTATTTTGCCACATTTACAAGGCAGTGCAAGCAGAAACACTCAGTGAGAATGGGTAGAGCTGCTACATACTGCTATATACTGAACAGACGAATATTTGTAAATGGGTTAGTTCTTGTGACCTCAAAGAAACAATCAGTTCAAAACAGGCTTTATTTTTCAGTTTATACATATGGCCCAAGTGGATGGGGAATGGACAGTACATTTAATATTAAGTAAATGTAATCCTGTTTTCCAAGTATGTAAACCTGTTTTCAAAAAAATGGTTTCATCTAGCAACAGTTTTTTGTACCTTGATTGTGTGATGGAAAGTGAGGAACATCAGGCACGAAGGCTCTGCTGTGAAAGGGACTAGGTTCTGCCAAACTGGCGGGTGGGGGAGCCAGGTTCATGGAGTCCAAAGGAGAAGAGAAAAGCTGGAGCTTTTGCCCACTGATGTTTAGCCGTGCTGGACTGATCAGAGGCCGACGCTGCCTGGCTGAGCTGGAGGTGGACGTGACTGAGCCTGCCACTGAAGGGGTGGGGGAGGGGCCAGGGGAGGAAGGCCGACTTCCTGACTTAAGAGAAAAGTAATCTAAACATGTGGGGGGAAAAAAAAATTATTAAATGCATAAAAGTCGACATTTTAATAATAAGTAGGGCAAGTTTTGCTATCTAAAGCATAAAAGCATATTTATCATGAAAGTAGTGTATATGTATTACATGCGTGTCATTTAAATACATACTGCACGCAAATTTACATTTATGTAAATGACACACTTATTTACATTATAGCAGCTTGTCCATCACCACTAGTTACCTGAAGGTGGAGAGTCTTTGCACAGTGACGATGGTCTACTCCCGCTGAACAGGAAACCAGAATCTGTAAGCACAGTGTGCAAACACAATAAAACAGAACTTTACAAAAACATCAATGAGAGGCTTCAGTTTGGATTAATCTGAAGGCCACGAAAGCATGACCACCAACCACAGTTCTTGTCATGACATGAGTCCTGTTGTTTCATTGGAGCTTCAATGTAAAGGTCTGGGATTTGATGAGACAGAACAGTGCAGAAGCTGGAATTTTGGGTTGGTAATGGAGAGGGTAGCTTGTCAAGAGGTCACCACAGCTGCATAAAGAGTGTGAAACTAATCTCCTGCAACACCTGGCGGGCTCTTAAGAAGCACTAGTCTGAAATATCTTCCATGCAATTTGCCATGAATGCACAGTGTAGCATGAGCTACTTAAGAGTCTTAGCATGGCTAGCCCACCAATATCTGCTCTGAACACCCATTCCAGCAAAGAAATCAAAGAAAAACATTGCTGGAGTCAGACTATGGACAGGCACATGATGAGTGAGGACTCGAGTAGGACTTGTTTCAACGACCTTGTGAAAACTATGCCTCCTGAATAGACATGAGTGATACAGAAATGTTCTTTCACGTTCATCCTTGAACATACTTGTAATTAGTGGCTTCTGGTTAAGCCGTTTCACCCAAGTATAAATCTTTAGAATTAGTTCAATACAGTAGAATGAACAGGGTTTGAGCCGTGTTTCTTAATCCATTTCTTAAAAGGAAGCAGAATTCATGGCTTAGTCAATTATGGCAAGTCGTCCAGGCCCTGAAGCAGCAAAGAATGCCGACACCATCATACTACCAGCTCTATGTTTGTCTGTCATGGTGTGCTTACTGGATCGCCGTGTTGTTTTCATGTCATATGTAATGGTCACCTGTTCAATTTTAGACTCATATTAAAAAATGATGAAGCTGTTTTCTGACTAATGTGAGATAAGAATTTATGTTGTGTAAATCACTCTGACCTCAGGCAGGCAGGCAAGTTCTAGGAAAATTTGTTTACCTGGTATGCTGAGTCATGTCAGAATGTCAGTAGGTGATGGATACGTTTTGTTCGGTGCTGGATACTGTTTTTGTGTGTTTACTCAGGTTGTCCTGAATATCTCAAAGCCAAGCAAGAAATACTCAAAAATAGAGGTGATCAAACACTTTCACACAGAACTCCATTTCTTATAAAAGTGATGTATTTTTTCACAAAATGTACAATATGTAATTTCATGCTATTTTAAATATGTATTTTAAAACAATTTATTACTACAATAATGTAAATACTTATGGTATTCTTATTTACATGTACTGTAGCTAACATCACGCAGTCATATGAAGGTGGAGAGTGTCTTTGCACTGTGATACCCTTACCTGACAATTAAGAACCAACTATGTCCTGTTAGATTATGAACTAAAAGATCTGTGAGCCTCGAACACACCTGCTGGGCCTGGCTCTGATTACAGGAGAGTGTAGTTTGCCATGGTCTCATCTGAGGATCCCAACATGAAACAAACCATACTCTCAGGCAAGGCATAACAGTCATTTCAATACCACTCCCTAAGACTAGTCCCATCCTTGGCTTTTAATGGCTTTAAAATAACCTAAATGCACTACAGATCTTTCTGCTCAAGGGAAAAACAAACCAAGGCAGCCACTGCGACTGAAGAGGAAACCAGATTGTTGTTGAATGCATCAGTGGAGTTCACCAGTGAATCTGCTCTCACTGGATTCTCGTGCAAACAAAGCAGTTGAGAGGACAACATTTTCTCCACAAAAACATACAATGATGGGCATCTTCCTCTAAATCGCAACCCATAACCAGTGGGGTAAATCCAGGAAGACACTATTTCTCACAGTCACTTCATACCCATCTCTCACAGATGGTAAAATTCCTCTGCAAGGTGCGGCTACACCTGAAGCGACGACTGAAGCAGGTTCCCTGTTCCTTTCATACTATCAATGACCCATACCCTACCCATCATCTCTTCACAGGTTCTGCATGACAGCACATGGGGCCCCTCCTTTCGCAGCCTGGCCAAGAGGCCCACTTAAAAAACATTATACGAGACTTTTTACCACTTCTTCACCACAAGCCCTCTTCTTCTCAAATTCAAGTGAATAATGGCAGTTTCTATAACATACAACTGGCTTTCAAGACCAGCCAGCCAATCAACATGACCTTCTTTTTACTGATAAGGCACCACCTCATTGTCCCTGGCACACAGTGTCATGAAAGGGCTGATAATATTCAATATTATTTAAAGCTTCATTATTACATGAATGTGTTTAACTCTTAGAATTGCTGTCAAATTCTAGGGAATGCAAGATATTCTACTATCGCTCAAGACATCATGTCTGAAATTGCATTCCTCAACTACATACATATCACTAGATATATAACAAAGTGGCTTACAGCCAGTTTCGCCAGTGCTGAAACATATAACCACCCAAAGCTGACGAAGAAAAGGTGTTAAGTAAGTTAACCTAATTCAGCAGTGTTCTCCAAACTGTACTACCATGACAGGACATCAAATTGAGCTGACCTACTGGGCCCTGAAGAACAACTGATGTGGTTGCAAAGATTGTTGTTAAGATTCCTTGTCAAACCATTCATCACAATAGTGATTGTACTTTAGTAATTTTGTACTTTTTATATTTTACTTTTAGTAAAATAGTTATTTTGCACTGATCATGTAGCCAGATCTGTTTACTTGTTTTGATTTTTGGAATCAATAATTGTATGGAACTGACTTCATCAGTTGGAACTGGAGCCCAAAACAATCCAGGTGATGATACACTACAATGCTCCTTGTTTTCAGGTTTACAATTCAATATTCTCACAATATTTTGCATGAAGAAAAGTCACTGTGCAACTCACACGGGACGACTTCACACGGGAGGAGGGTGGACTGGAGCGGGCAGTGCAACATTACATGTGCAGTTACATGTTTATACACTGAAATGTTAGACCACTACCAAAAAAAAAAAACAGCAGGGTCAACTGGGTAAGTGTATTCCCAAAATAAAAACAGGCAGCACATGATCTCAAAAAGTCAAACATATACACGTCAGCAAAAAGAAAAAGAGCAAAAAGCACTCTCACCTGTTCGGGCAAGAGAGGGGATGGTCCCCAGAGAGAGGGCTCTGTTGAGACGCCCCGGCAGGGAGGAAGGGGAGGCTTTGCGGGCTTTGTGGCTTTGTTGGTGGGCGAGGAGTTGTGGCAGGTTGGGGGGAGGCGTGGGGATGAAAGTGGAGGATCCAGACAGCAAGGAAGACTGACTACTGTAGTACATCCCAACAGAACTGCCCGACAGATACCTGAAACAGATGAAGACATGAGTAGAGTCCATTCCACACCTTCTGTAGCTCTGTCTCTGTCTGTTCACATTCTGAAACCGAACATTTGAGGCAATAGATGTTTCATCATGTACAACCTGAGATGATAACATCTCTGTACACAGAGGACTGCTTCATAGAAGTCTTTATACATGGACAGTAAAAGGTTGTTTACTCAGTCTTTGGGGCTGAAGATGAAAATCTACAATAAATATATTGTTCGACTTTGATTCTTAACAGTGAGAGACATTTGTTACTCTTTACATCACTGTGGCAGAGCAGTGTACCACCTTAGATGTTATAGTTCCTCACAACAATCTGGTTTTTGTTCCATATTAAAGTTGAACAAACTTGCTTGCAGGTCATCTAAGGTGGAAAACATTCATAAGGTCTAAAACAAAGGCATTAAATACACAAATCCCATTTAACAGCGCTTTATTTGCATTAGCAGTAGAACGTACAAGAGCATTATTAAAATACAAACAAAAAACAAACATGGTTTATTCCAACATGCTTCTTTGCTTCAACACTCAAAAACATCCAAAACATGATTAGAAATATAATATGAAAAAAATAAATAAATAAAAAGGAGCATTTATCTTAGGACGGCTATTTATTTTTCTTGACAATCATTTTTCTTCACATTACATAGAAATCACTTTCAGTATCAGTGTCAACCTGTCATTTCAGCTTATATGAACTTTTCTTTTTAAAATCTGAAACAGTAAATTTATCAGCATATGTGGATGAAAATACCATTTAAATATAAAATCAATAGAAATTCTCCCATGGTATGATGACAAAATGCAGTTTTTTGGTTACTCATCCTGGTTACATCATTAATATTATTGAAAGAACATTATAAATACTCATGGAGTCTAAGTGTAAGATTACAACCGTTTACTAATGAATTGCAATTATAAATACAGTCCGGCACAATACTACAAAAGTATGAACGTAAAAATCACACTACTTGGTATCAAAAGGAAAAGATCTACAGTCACATGTATAATGTATCACAATCACAAGTTAGCCACGCATGCCATTATGCTGGTAAAGGCTTAACTGGACTAAATTAGGCAGTATACTGTATTTCAAGTTATTTTACAATACGTAAAGGGATGGAACCAACCTTTTGAGGGTAAGAGCTGTAAAATACTTTACAAACTAGTAAAGGTTTCATGTCAAAGATTCACATGGTATTAAGGCTATACTAACCTGAACGTTTGAGAATCTTTGAGAATGTAGTGCTGAAGTTATATTACAGATTCAAAGAGGAAATGTTTTCAGAAGCTCTTACTCACAAAGGCTGTATAACGTGACAAACTATCTGCAGACAATGGATGCCTTTTGTCAAACACAGTAGATACTTTCAAAGTATTAATCAAAACAAAAAAATAATACAAAGTCCAATAAGTAATGCACCTTAATATATAAATACAAGTGTGTAGTGATTAATGAAAAATAATAGCCACATGGCATACTCAATGCTCAAAGTAACTCAAGCAGCAACCCAGTGACTGCTTTTGGCATCAGGAACTTTCACCGTTCCTTACTTATTGGACCTTTAATTCACAGCAACAAACTA
Source organism: Alestes dentex (assembly GCA_037576975.1). NCBI lineage: Eukaryota > Metazoa > Chordata > Actinopteri > Characiformes > Alestidae > Alestes > Alestes dentex. Next base: position 26,554,082 of record JBBIGA010000132.1, on the reverse strand, counting down.
CAAATGCTCAAATTAGTTATTTGAGGGAAACAGTAATGTAGAAACTACAAACATCTACAGTTTAAAAGTAATACTTTTCAGTCTTCACTTATCTTTTCAGTCTGCCATATAATCTATTATCTGACACTATTAGTCAGATGACATTTAAATGCTTATATAAATGCTTGCCTTAGAGGTTTAACAGTTTACTCTACCATGATACTATCAGTATTAATTTCATACACTTTAAAATACACTCATATGAGCCATTGAGCTTTTTAACAACGTTATTTTAGAATTATTAGCACTATCAAGACACAAGCTAATGTATAAATATGTAGAATACGGTTCATTAAAATCCTGGCGGAAAAAAAATTGTCACGTCAGTACAGCACCTCATCCATGATATCCAACTAACTTAACTTTCTAAATCAAATAAACCCTTAACTACTTCATGTTTTTTGCATTTGGCAAGTGTTTAAATATTTCTAACAAAACACAAAGTGTGGAGTTATTTGGGTCCAGTGCAGGTTCCGTTAGCAGGAAAACCACAAACTAATGTAACTTTGGTAGCAAATCCAGCAAAACAGCTCCAAGTGGACTTCAAGTGTTTGGAAACTAAAGTTCTGGAATTTCTCCTGTAGTGAAGTAACTAGTGAGGTAACACTAATACAAAAAATATTATTTGCTTTGATTTAGTTAAGTAGAAGTTACAAAGAGGAATTTCCACAGACAAAGACAAAATTCACTGCAAAATGCTGCCCTCACCTTCATTCAGAGAAAAGTATGACCCCCCCAATGCTTGTGAAAGAATGTTGTATTCACCATTTTTTCTGATTGGTATTTCTTAAAAGATGGATCCACAATGAATGGGGATAAATGAATTACAAATATATGTTGGAGGACAGAAGAGGAAACGAGCCAATGAAACAAAAACTCACTCAAGAATGAGGATGAACTAAGTGGCTATCTGCTCACTATTCATCAAAAATAGCTTAATGAAGTGTCACTGTTCGGATTCTGACCTGCGGCCTCTGGTTCTTCTCGGACCCATAGCCTTGCGTGTAGCCACAGCAGCAGCGAATCCGACAAAGCAGCACAAGGAGGTGGTGCCAAACTTGACCGTGTCCAGCCAATCAGGTGTGTCTGTCTTCAGGTAGCACTCAACCATATACAGACATAACACCAGGAGCCACAGGAACGAGGCGACAGCATCGATTCTCCTCAACCTTCACAAGAGAATAGCATATCGTAACATGAGAAGGATTTCCAACAAAAGACATCTGCAATAAAGAATAATAAAGCATGTGGAGAAAGCAAATGTACTTCACCTGACAGGGCCGGCCATTAAGACACCAGTTACGCAAGTTAAAAGGCCAACAGAGGCAACAGCCATCTGATGGTTGCTCCCAGACTGCCAGATCAGTTTGACATTCTCTACAGCTTGCTCTGGAAGAAGGCCCATCAGATCAATCCACATTTGCACCGTTTTAGTGCTGTTGCTGGTTTTGGCTTCAGTTTCATTTTGCAGAACATGTTTGGGTGGGGCAACACCTCCACTCAGCGTTTGAGAGCTGCTGGGGAGAGAGGAAAAGTCCCCCGATCCATATACAGCCACCGTGAGCAGAAAAGCACAGGTGAGGAAGGCCAGGGCCCGCAGGGTTATCAGCCAGGCAGGTGTGGAGAGAGAGTGGGTGCTCTGTGGCAAGGAGAAATGTAGCTGATTAGTTGGTATGCACATGGACAGAATGCTTAAAAGCTGGTACAACAAGCCTTAAAACAGAAAACAAAAACAGCTTGGGCTGACACAAACTGTGTGCACGAGGGAACAGGTTATTCAACAGCACAAACAATAATTCACTCATGTTAAAGATGAAGCGTTGGAATAACATTATTACATAGGTGAAATGTCAGAAACTTCAGACTAAGCTGCTCCAGATTCAGTCATTACTTATATGTATGTACAGATTTTTGAATTTTCATAATAAACATCTTAAAGACAATTTTGGGATTGATCACTATTTCATATTCTTTATTTTAACATACATCATACTATATAACGTGTTATCACTTATCAACGAACAAAACAAAAAATGCGTAAGTATATCCAAAATTATGTACTACGCTTTCATCAAAACATCCAATTTCTTGTACAGTGTTAAGTTCCTCCCACTATGAATGACATGGCCTAATATAAGAGCTAACATGTCCATGTAACCGATTGCTGCAACATTTCTGATGTGCTGTTGGCATAGATCAATGTCACAGATGAGCTGTATTCATTTGCAGTGGAGTGCTAACTGCCAGTTCTGTGTACATTACCTAATGGCTGCTTGTGAATTACTCTGCGTGAACAGGGAGAGGAACTACTCGAAAAAACTGTTTTGGATTCCTGGCCATGGATAACTGTGGCATAGCTGGAACTGTTGACAATGATCTAAGCATAGCTGGGAGTAATTTAGCATTCTACAGATGTATTATGCTTAAATCACCTTAACAAAGGCTTTGTCTGAATCACGGCTGCGTCTGAGTTGGTGATTGAAGAGCAGAGCCCTAAGCTGCCGGTTCTGGTGCTTGATGTAGTACTCCACTGCAGTCTGACAGGGTCTGCACAACTTGTAGGTCTGCTCAAGGTGATGTTTGTACACCTCAATTTCTTCATCATAATTGTCCTGCAGAGGCAAGAAATAGAATAATTATGCAATGCTTGGAAATGCTCAAAAAACATATGTAAATGAATAATAAATCAAGAGTAAAAATGAGTACACACACACACACACACACACACACACACACACACACACACACACACACACACACACACACACACACACACACAGTGAAATCAGTCATCCATGATGATTTGATTGATTTGATTAACCTTCAAGATTTTTATCAAGAGTTTCCAACACGGCAGTGAACATGTATGGACAAAAGACACATTTCTGGAAAAACTACTTTGTGGTTCAACAGTCCTTCAGAAAGACAAACTTTTATCTACAAAGTTTTATAAAGTGCCTGTGTCACTTTAATATACTGTGCACACAGAAAACTAAATTTCTCACTGAAATCAGAGTTTAATACAATATGGAACTCCTTACTCTATACACTATTCCATATATGGAAGCTAAGCTGAAAAAACAGACCACTTTAAATTCACTGTTGAATTATGTCAGGAAGACCAAAGCATGTGCTTATATTCCTATTGTTAAGCCTACAGAAGTTTAGCTTTACCCATTTACAATCAATTCAGCTCAAACTACTTTTTTGACACAATACATGGCAGACAATCAGAACAGAGCTCATTTACATACACCACCCTTACAGACAGTAACAAAACAATACTGGGGGATAAAGGGAGACTAGAAAATGCTTTCAAACAAATGGCATTGTTTGGCACATAAAACCAGAAACAATATATGTAGCCCACAAGAGAAAAAAGAAAGCATAATGGAAAGTAAGATATGGGCCCTTGAAAATGTTCTTAGTGCCATCACAGGGGAACCATGATTTTGCTGGCATCAGCAAAAACATCAATGAGGGGCTGATAATTAGGAACTTTTTAGTCATGTCACTGTCTGAATTCAAACTCAGCTTATTTAACACAAACAGCTGCTCTTCACTGAGCGTTAGAACTGACAAGGATAGCAGTAGCGGTCAGTCTAGCAGGTATTCTGGTATTCTGTTTTAAATTGTTCTTGAGGTATTATTTGTGTTATAGCATTTATACCATGAATTGTCAAATAATAATATATTCAGCAGCAGTACTAGACTATTTTCATATCAGTTGGTGCATAATTGAAAAAAAAAAGAAAAAGAAAAGTAAAACCTACTTCCTCTCTAGGAGTGAATGAAGCCAGCTGCTTAATCTTAAGGGTTTGGTTGTTGTTGCATTTCTTGCACAGCAGCATTTGGCAGTTGACCCACTGTAGAGTCTTGGGTGTCTCAGACACAGGAACACCAGCAGACACTCCGTGGTTAAGATGCTCCATATACTGTGCAGGTATTGGTTTGTTATAATCACCATTCTGCAAAAAACAAATACATACAGTAGAAATAAGGCTTACTTTCTGAATGCTCATATTTTCTATCAATAAAACATATATCTGTAACAAGGTAATACCTCCTGGAAGCCATTGTACTGCTCACAGTAAGGGCAATCCCAGCAGTTCCTGTTCCCGTATGGAACCTCTGTGTCTTGATTACAGAACCAGCAGTTCACGTTAACATGTGTTGGTTTCTTCCTATGGAATGGACGCATATTTTTAAAGGATTTCCACAATCAATGCAACAGTGGTAATGATCTATAGTAACAGCAAACCACAGAGCACTTTGGGTTTAACTGGTCATTAACAATTTCACACACGAATGACCATATAAGTATTACCATATTTTCACTTTATACTATATTTTATATTGTTCTTGTCTTTGTGTCTGCTCAACTGCAGTGTAAGCAATTTCCTTCGGGATCAATAAGGTTTTCTAATTCAGATTTTAAAATATAAATAGTTGGGTGGGTCGGAAAATTTCTGTGAGGATTTGATTGTATCAAAGACACTAGTGAGGTCAGGTAATGATGCTGGATAACTAGTTCTGGATCACAAACATTCCGAGCTCTTGGCATTGGATAGAACTCTGAACTCCAGAGAACACAGTTCCACTCTCAGTGCAGAAGGGCTTTATTCCCCTGCAGCCAACTTTAGTATTAGTTTAGACTCATTCTCTGTAGTGTTACATTATTTCTGCTGATTATACAAATTTTGTGTTTACCTTTTTTTGTGAGTGTGTAGTAACTGTATTAACTTATCTGAAGAAGTGTATGAATACTTTGGGACATACAGTGTACAGAAAAGTAAACACAGCGAATTAGTAGCTAAATGTCAACAACAGAAATGCATCTGATGAAAAAAGGCTCATTCACTCAAGTGTTACATTCTTTTCTAGGGCGATTATACAAACTGTGTGTTTATATACTCAGAATAGAATATCTTTGTCTTTGCAATACACAGGAATGTACAGCAAAGCGAGATAAGATTTGCAGCTCTGTAGAAGCTATTTTCTTTCAAAGATACTTATCTTCTTATCTTAAGCCTAGATATCACTAGCAGCAAGTCAGTTTTCAGAATAAATAAGTAAGACAAAGTAAACAATACTGAACGGCCTTGCACTGAATGCCATTCACGTTGCTCTGTAGTTGCGGAGTTCAGTTTTTTGACCAAGTCTGTACTTGTCTGAAAACGTGTCTGGATACTTTTGGACATATAGTGTATTGAAAATTTAACACAGAGATGAGTTTGTAGCAAAATATCAACAACTAAACACATCAGATGAAAAAATTAGATTACTCATTTCTAGGCTCATTCTCCCTAGCGTTAGACTATTTTCTGTGGAGATAATACAAACTGCGTGTATGTTAAGTGAATTAACTTATCTGAAGATGTGTCTGGATATTTTTGGACATACAATGTATTTAAAAATAAACTAAATGTCAACGACTGAAATGCAACTGATGAAAAAAATGAGATTACTTTCCTCCGGACTTATTCTCCATAGTGTTAAATTATTTTACATTATTTGTGAGAGTGAGCGAGTGAGCGAGAGAGAGAGAGAGAGAGAGAATTGAACTGAATAAACGTATCTGATGAAGTGTCTGGATAGTTTTGGAAACATTATGTTGCAAAATAAACAGACATGAGTTGGTAGATAACTGTCTGAAAGGTAACTGATGAAACAAAGTACTTTCGTCGTATAAGTACTCTAAAAACACTTAAATTAATCTAAACCGTATTCGTGCAGCTGGGGTTTCTACACAGCGTAAAAATGTATTACCGTATTAACTGACCCGGTGCAGCAGGCAGTCACGAGCTGCTACAAACTCAAGCCTGGATTAGCATCTATTCTAACGGCCAGCGCTGGATTTAACCCTGTCAGTCTTTACACATTACACTTGACACTAGAAAGGATGAACTAGAAGAGGGTAAATTATCTTGGTTATCAGTTTTAGTCTAAGCCCTGTTAGCTGCTAGGCTAGCTCTGTGATGCTAGGCCTCGCTAACAGTCTCCCTACCTGTTCAAGGCTTTATACACCAGAGCTCCTCCTGTCACCACGGCCGTCGCTCCGGCTCCAGCGTACAGGAGCTGCGGGTACTGCAAAATCAACTGGTTTATCTGCTCCATTGCAGAATTTGCAGATTTAGTGTTAAAGGACTTTTTGTAGATTTATATTGTAGCTAGCAACACATATGGTCCGTGCACGCGGTGACAGGAGCGCGCGTCAATCAACGGTACATGGCGCAATTTTTCAAAATAAAAGTTTCCCTGTGTCATTTGAGCCATTCAACACGAGAGGGAGTGTTAACACCAATTATGCTGTATTACATGAAACACACTTGTTTTCAGGGTTTAGGCTAGCCCCCCTAACTTCCAGGGAAGGTCAATAAAAAAATATTTAGCATTTCTCTAGCATACCGAGACATTTTGGACAACACCATGCTTCCAACTTTGTGGACACAGTTTGAGGAAGAACCTTTTCTTTCCCAACATGACTGTGCCCCAGTGCACAAAGCAAGCTCAACAAAGACATGGTTTGATGATTTTGGTGTGGCAGAAACTGACTGACCCGCACAGAGTCCTGAAGTCAACCCCATCCAACACCTTTGGGATGAACTGGAATGGAGATTATACCGGCCAGGCCTTCTCGTCCAACATCAGTGCCTGACCTGTGAATGGCCACGAATTCCCAACAGAAACACTCCAAAATCTTGCGGAAAGTCTTCCAAGAGTGGAAGCTTATAAAGCTACAAAGAGGGGAATGACTCCATATTAAGGTCTATGTATTTGAATGCAGTGTCATTAAAGTCTCTGTTGATGTAATGGTCAGGCGTCCCTATATTTTTATATAGGTATAATGTAGATTTCACCGTAGCAGTATGCACGATAACTAAGGGTTACGATTTTATCCCTTTTGTCCACAAAAGGCCAGTGTACATGTGTTACTGAATACATTTATAAATGTTCACATTGGTTGCTCTTTCTAATCACATCAATCTATACCTGTGAACAAAAAAATGTGATTGGACAGAAGTCATCTGTTTTCTTAAACATTAGTTTATAGCACAGCAGGGATGTCCAGTTTTTTTTCTGCAAAAGGTCAGCATGGCTACAGGTTTTCATTCCAAACATGCAAGAACATTCCTGATGCATTTTCTGATTCGTATCATGTGCTGGTCTGAAAGATAATCATACCTAAAGGGCAGTTCAGAATTATGAGTTTTGTTGCGTTAAATGCAGTATTATACGTTTTAGCCTTGTCGGTCTGACCAACTTATGATTTTATAATTAGTTCATAGTTCTCCTAGTACTAAGCAAATATATAATAAAACCACTGTAAATTCCATAAGGTTCAACCACTCCTAACTGTTGACAGCATTCTTTTTTTTTCCACAGAAATGTATCTTAATTTAAAGCAGCTCTATTTACTTTGGATGAGATGGAAGTTTTTGAATACCTTTCATCCAGTGAAAGGAAAACAAAACTGAGACATCTAGACAATTATGCAAGCAACCTTGTGAACTTAATCCCCTGTTCTCTGAACAGTCATTTTTGTCATTTGAGTAATGTATTTCTCCACTGGTAGTACATTGTATCTTGTAATTTAGAATACATTCAGCTTTCTAGCAGTAACGTTAGCTATTGGCCTTCCTTCTGAAAACTGTACTGTTGTGAACAATGGTTTTAAACAGCAGTGGTCTCTAAAATCCAGGCAAGCAAGGTTAGAAGAGTAATATTAAGCTGCCATAGGGAGCAGCCAGTCGTCTGCGAGACGTCTGCCAGTCCACTCTGCACTCTGCTGCCCAGCCTTTCCTTCCGGTCTATTTAACTCACAGTTTAAAACAGGGACACTTCCAGGGACAGGCCACTGAATATGAGGACTGTCCTAAAAAAAACAGGGACACCTGGTCACCAATTTCAACCAGATGATGGGGGGGAAAAAAAAGAAAAAAAAAGAAAAAAAAAAAAAAATATATATATCTCTATCTCTATATATATCTATCTATATCTACA
>JBBIGA010000132.1:26522231-26533837 GCA_037576975.1 Alestes dentex | reverse complement strand
TGTGTGTGTGTGTGTGTGTGTGTGTGTGTGTGTGTGTGTGTGTGTGTGTGTGTGTGTGTGTGTGTGTGTGTTTAGTGTGGGCCCAGGTCAGTGTGCAGAGTGTAGTGGTGGAGGCCAGGAACATCAGTGTTCTGGCAGGGTCAAAGGCTGTTCTGCCATGCCATAACCAGCACATGGTCTGGAGGCAGGACCGTCTCCGGGACCGGCAGCGAGTGGTGCACTGGGACCTGAACCGAAACCGGCCCGATTACTCAACAGAACGAGTTCTAGACATGTACTCAGGAGGAAATGAGCGTGTGTACAACGCCTACAACAAGGGCCGTGTCACCATCTCCAAAGATGCCTTCAGTGATGGCAACTTCTCTCTCACCATCCATAGTAAGATCCTTCTATACATGAAGTGTGGTTTACAGATGAAAACTGCTTTTATTCTCACTGATTTGTTGCAATTCTCTTTCCACAGATGTGGACATGAATGACAAAGGTATATATACTTGCAATCTGCATCACCACTACTGCAAGATTCACCAGTCCATCCAGATCCAGCTGAACGTCACCAAGTCACGTACGAATGTATTTGTTGTGAATATGCTGAAAGATGTCTTTACTGCTTAACCCTTGGATGTCTAGTACTACTGCTGTAATCATATAATTATATAGTAATCATACAGTCTTATAATTTCATAGTACATAATTTGAACAAGACCAGTAAAATGACATTTTATTTACTTCCTAAGTGACAATAAGAACTCGTCCTTGACTGAAATATGCCTTTTTGTCCACAAATGCTGGTACATTTTATTGAGTTTAGTATACTTTATTGAGTTTAATATAGCTAACTATACATAAAGTATAGCCACTGAATATACATTAAGTGCCACAACGTTTGCACAAGCCATACTTCATGCTTTATTTTTTAAAATAAAATTTAACTTTGCATTAAAATGTGCAGACATCTGTTTACTGTGGAGTGCTTTTTTTGTGCACTTATTTTCACATAGAAAATCGGACCAGGGCCATCTAACATTTACAGACAACAGTATATTCTATAAATATATTTAATCAGAGATTTAAGCACTGTCAGAAAGTTTAGCAGTCTCCCCTTGCAACTGAATATTTCTAGTAGTTTCAGTCAACTACTTCCGATAAATAGTTAAAATAATTGTCAGCATGATTTTGTTAAGACTGCATATTCTATGAGTTACATTAATCTGTCACTGTTCTGTAAGCCAGGAAATTTTCTTGAAGGGCTTCCACTTAAAATTCCTCCAATAGTAAAGACAGGTTTTTTAAAGTCGTGGCCTTTAACTGTTTGTTCTCCGTGCAGCTCGTAAGGAGAAGCGTGTGTGGGATGGGGAGAAGACTGTTTTTGTGGTGCTGGTGGGAAGCAGCGTGGTGTTGCCCTGTGTGAACCGTCGCCCGCTCTGGAGGGAGGGTGTTCGAGAGGAGGGGCAGCAGCAGGTTGTGCACTGGGACTTTCAGGCTCCGGGGGTGACCCGCGACCGCGCTGACCGCCTCGTCGACCTGTACGCCTCCGGGGAGAAGCGAAAATACGGGCCCCTTTTCCTCCGCGACAAGATGAACATCTCAACCAACGCCTTCTCGATGGGGGATTTCTCTCTCAGTATTGCTGACATGCAGCCTGCTGATAAAGGCCTGTACTCCTGCCACCTGCACCACCACTACTGCGGCCTGCACGAGAGACGCATCTTCCGGGTCATTATTGAGCCTCCCGTGCCTGGCCTGCCACCGGAAATCGCACCCACTGAGCCACAGCCTACTATTCCACAAAGCCCAAAACAGATCCCAGCAGAACAGGACGACGACCCTGGTAAATTCTTATTGACGGTTTTACGCTCAGCACCTTTTGAAAAATCTCAAACATTTAAATTTACTGCAAGTCACAATTGTTCCAGGCTCCAAGGAAAACATATTAGCTGCTTCACTATGTCTCACTATGTTTTTGACATGTGTTTTTGGTCATTTCCTTGCCCGAGCATTTCCTGTGTTTTATTTCTCAACGCTGTTAATCCACTCCCCTCACATATCTGGCTTTTCTGGAGGAATGTAGGCCAGCAATTAGGTTTGCACTGTAGTTTGGATTGCTTTCCCCCCCATTTACATTTTACTGCCATGGCCATGTTTTCTGCTCTTAATTATCTCTCATAGATTTCAGACCTTGTATTAAGAAAAAATATATTAAAAGGTTTATAAACACATTCTTTTCCATAACTAATGACTTCGCTCACGTTCCAGAAAGGGAGGCAGTAAAGTTCAGTTTCTGAGGGAGTTTTGCTCATGATGTTTGGCCTCTTGGCCTATGACGGTACCCCTCAGTCTTGCACTGGCTAGCGTGGACTGCTCTTTGGTGTGAAAAGGAAGTTTGCTACATCTGTACAACATCTGGCTTGCAGTGACAGCAAAGGAGCTGATTGTTTTCATTAGATTCACTTCTACTCTTGTCTGTAAAGCTTTTAACCGCATTCCTATATAAGGTGAATGTTTTTTGAAGGTTTTAGTACCCTTCAACCATGGGTTTTGTATTACACGCTGCATATAATCTAACGTAGAGGTAGACTATATGGCAAGAATTATAGTAATATAGTACCTGTGAGAAATTTTCCAAAGTAAATACAACGTCACAAAATTTATAAATCTGACGTCTGATAGGTTGGAATGATTGTTTGTTCCACCTTTAAAAAGTACTATCAAAAGCTTTGAATACTATCAAAAGCTTTGATTTTTTTATCGTTTTGTTCACTGCACTGCACTAAACCCAAGTAAACAGACAAATTATGCTCTCTTTGTAATAAACCATATAGCTGGTCAGTCTTATAGAAATACTGATGATCTCTATGATATGCACAGAGCAGCATATTTTGACATATTGCAGTTTATTACGTTAATGATAAATGTTTTCAAAGTACCCTCCCCACCTTTTTATTTTAAGAGTGACTGTTATAAATAATAGTTGTCCGTCTATAGTGTTATACTACACTACGGTGGGATAAAATAGTATTATAGCATAAATCTATAGTGGTAATATATTAAAGTGTAGTATAGTGCAGTGTTAGTATAATAATAGTATAGTATATTATAGTTTTGTAAAATGTAGTATAGTAGTATTTTTCAATCATGTTTTGTGATGCATTGATTTCTGATCATGGTATAAAGGTACCATGTAGAAAAGCCCCCTAATATACTCCTGGGTGATTAAGACCCAAAATCTGGATGACTAGGAGGGTTACGGAAATTGTATGCTTCCTGAGTAAAGCAATAGAGATAATGATAGTGATAAATGCTTCCAAAAGCTGACTCTTCATGACTCACAAGTAAACCCCCTCACCATTTGCCATTTACAGACTTGCTGACAAGACACTATATGCTTTTGAGGGAGAGGATTTGTGAGTTTATGTAGGATTCATGTGGCTGTACCTCATTTTTCATCACTTTAGTTCCAGAAAAACTTGCAAACAATCAATCCATAAACCGCGTAGTCGGTTGCGTAATAAAACATACATGTTGACCGAGTTTGTTTAGGGCAATGACTAAAAATCAAGGGCAGAAGTAAGAAGTGTGACATCACAGCAGACTTTTTTCAATTTTTAGAGGCAAGAAGTTCATGGCGAAGCTCTTCAGACAGCCTAACCACAAACAACACGTTCCTCCTGCTTTTCCCCCCTTCTGCTGGTTTGTGTGTTTTTTTTCTCCATTGCAGCTGCATGACATCAGGTCTGGATCTCATTATGCCTGAACCATTTTGACATGGAACACTGTTCCTCTCTGAGCTTCTCTCGCTGGCATGTGTGTCAAGGGGAAAAACAAACCGTCTGCCCTTTTCTTTTATCCATTAAAGCGGCATGATAATGCAGTATCACTCTGAAGAATATGACTGAACTGCTGCCAATACGATTCTTTTTGTTCTCTTCATCTAGAAGCATTTGAGGGAAAAAAACCCCCAACATATCCAGAGTCACATGCTTCTGGAGCTCAGTTGTTATGAAAACATAAGCTGCATTAAGTAATATAGTTCTCTTTTCTCTGTGCTGCAGGTACAAATATGGTTGAGGCGCCCCACGTCTTAAACGTCATCCTGCCGGAGAGCCGAACCCATTTCTTGCACCAGGCTGGCTACATACTGGCTTTCTTCCTGGTACTGCTGCTCATACTCATAGGGATCATCGTAACCACAAGGCAGTGCAGAAAGAAAGGTAGGGTCAGGATGTGGTGTTGGGATTGGACAGATTTATTGCACTTTTTATAAACTTACATAATAAAGGCTCATGCTCGGTATAAATAGCGATTTGTTCAAATGAAAGAGTACAATACATTTGTGCTCTTTAAATAACAGGTTGAAATAAAATTGAACAAGATCTTATTGTGTGTTTCAGGGCTGGAATCTGACATCCGGAGGTCTGTGCACTGAGGACTGAAATGCCTATTTCTTTATTTACTATTGGCAAGAAATCTCATTATGAAACCTCCTTTGTTAAAAGACCTGTATCATTGAACACTTAGTTTAGTTTTTTATTTTTTAAATAATTAAAAACTAAATTATGGATTGAGTATGAGAGAATTATGAATGGTATTCTTTGAAAAATTGCAAAGCATACAGTTCATAATTAAAACAGCTCTTTTTACACATTGTTGATGAAAATAATTTAATAGCACTCTCTCACTCTCTCTCTCTCTCTCTCACACACACACACACAAACATCATTTCTGTCATTTGATTATTACATTCTTGATGATTTCTTGATGACATTAGCTATTAGCCTTCCTTCTGCATTCAAAAAGAACACATTTCAAAACAGCCCACGCCCAAAAATCCACACCACACCAGTTGTAGTTTTTCAAATGTTTTTCCCATCTTTAAGCTATTTTAGCAGAAGGGTTTTTAGCCTTTAAACCAGATAATTTCACTCTAGAGACTGCTGAGACCCTACTGTTTCAACGTTTACAGCCATCGTAATGAGGGTGTTCTTTTCATTTTGGCCAGAGTGTATCTTTAAGGTTTTTTGAATGCAAGTTTCATCCCAACTACTTTTTAAATGTAATGTGCCTTATTTCACTCATGAAGGGTTTAGAATAGGGGTCATTTCCATACATCACTCATATGAAGTTTTATTCTAAGGTATGAAGATACTTTTGTAAATGGTCTTGTAAAAATATATATTTTAACTGCTTTGGTGACATAAAACCACACAAATGTTTATCAGTGGGCTACGATTAGGCCAAATTCTATTATAAAATCTTTAAAATCCTTTCAGAATAATGTTAGCATGAATACAAGATATAACCAATGTGTGCCACTGTTGTCCTTTTGAATAGGAGCCAGAGGACAGAAATTGAGTTGGAATTGCAACCCACTGAGCTGAGACCTTACCCTCAGGAAGACCTCCGACTTGGTAAACAAAAAAGTGTCCACCCAACCTGACTCCAAAATGGGGATTTCATGCTTAACCAAAACATTTACAAGTTTAAATTCTCTCTGTTTTTTTTTTTTCTTTTAGAGTACAAGAACAACATAATGAAAGAGAGGGCTGGGATGAACAACTATCCTGCCCCAAAGACAATAGATCTGAACAGAGGTGATTAATTTCATTTCAATAAGTCACTGAACTTAAAATGGGACTATAGGTGTCCTTGGAGGGCAATCTAAGGTATACATGCTATTTTTCTCCATATTCCACTTAAATTCATTCTGTTTCTTGCGTTCTGTATTTCTTTCGGTGTCAGAAATGGAGAAGCTGGCACGGAAGTGAGAGAACAGGAGCTGCTGGCTGGTCCAGGGCGTGCTTTATGGCATTCATTAAGACTGCGGATGTCCATGTGGAATCTTTACTGTACCTTCAGAAAGGAAGATGAGTGACTGTCATAATCCAAACACTCATCTGCACAAATTTTCTACAATTTTTTTTGTATTTTGTCATTTGAAATGTTTGAGATGCAATGTTGTAAGCAAAACTTTCTCTGCTTTTTTCCCTAAAACTAATGTGTCACTGATGGGGTCAGTAGCTGAATTGTATACGAGGTAAGGCACATAAAGCAATAAGACATACCAGAGGATATGTAAACATATACCAATCTGATGGTGGACACTTAACTGAATCATGCTAGAAATTTGCTTAATGCATTTCTGAAACCAAATGGAGCGTGTTTAAAGCTCAGGAAATTAAAATGTATTTGTGATTCCAGGACCACAAACCTCAACAACCTGCAGTGATATCTATTTATGTAGGCGGTATGAACTACTCCTGTGTCATCTTCATACATGTACATAAATATTCAATGTTTTTTGCAGGCAACACATTGCAGTTTATCCGTCCTTCCGCATAAACCAGATCCCCCAAAAGAACTGGTTCTGGTGTCCTCTGTAACTGATAATTCCCTACTCTTTAGTGCTCAAGTATATGATCTATGATTAAGCATAGAAGGTTATACGCTGCTTAGACTGGAGAATGTCCAGTGATAATGTACATCTAGTTTTGCTTTTATTTTATCCCATCATTTATTATATCGTTATATGACCATGTTTTCTTAACAATGATCTCATTTACCCCTGATCTTTACGAAAGGCGTATTTCAACATGATGGTGACTGTGAGGGTTGTGGGAAACAACACAGTTTTATTTGTGCAGCAGTGCTCTTAGGATGCTGGCTTGTACAAATGTGGCAAACATTCAAATGTAATAAAATATATTTTGATTAAAATCAGCTCAACTTGGTCTTTGTGCCTTTCAATGCAGATAATGTGTTAAGCAGACCTTTCACTGCTTTTAAATAAAAAGGCCACACTCACAAGTGTTTTATATCTCTTCTCATCACTGCCATTAGAGAATAACTTTGCCATGAAGGGGGTTAAGTGGTCTGTAACAACTTTCTGCTATGTGGTAAGAGTATGTAACGAAGCGGCAGCCACATGAGTGTCAGAACCCAATGTCAGAACCCAGCAGAACATTTTCCAGAGCATCACACTGCCTCTGCCAGCTTGCCTTTGTCCATCCTGATGCCATCTTATCTCCAGGTAAACCATGCACACACACCCAGCTGTCAACATGTCATTATTACTTGATTAATCAGACCTCGCCACCTTCTCTTATTGCTCCGTGGTCCATTAGGTATATTAGGCAGTGGACAGGTGTCAGCATGGACACTCTGACTGGTCTGCAAATACACAACCCGATATAGAGCGATGCATTGTGTTCTAACACCTTTCCATCATAGCCGGATGATTGCATAGCCAAAGCCTGTGTGAGATGTCGCTACCATTACGCCACTGTAATAGTAAAGAGCTGCCCCCTAGTGTTTAAACATAGGTACTGAGTCAAAACTATACCAACCT
Organism: Alestes dentex; assembly: GCA_037576975.1. Classification (NCBI taxonomy): domain Eukaryota; kingdom Metazoa; phylum Chordata; class Actinopteri; order Characiformes; family Alestidae; genus Alestes; species Alestes dentex. The sequence goes on along the minus strand of JBBIGA010000132.1, from coordinate 26,526,492 downwards.
TAGTTAAATGAAGGTCCAATTTCCGTTATATTTCACCAGCAAATATAAATACCGAGTGTCAGTGCACTGTCAGTGCTTTGTAAGTAGTAGTTATAACTTACCAACTTGCTACTTAACGGCAGAATAAACAACTGGGTGGTTATTATGCACACGTTATTATTAGCTAAATACATACTTGCCCGAAGGCAGGATGGTGCTGTTGTCCAGTAACAATACAAAACAGTGGTATGCATACCTTTTAGGATTTTTTAGTACAGTGGTATTGATCCGTTATAAACTAAGAGTCAGCATTTTAAAAGAGATTAAGTTGGAATTTAGTCAGTTGGTACACTGAGTGCAGACCTACACATAAAACATATCTGATACTGACAGGTTGTTCAGAGAGGCTTTTTTTGTTGTTGCTATGTCTCTGTTCTGTACACTGGGGAGTGAGTGCAAAAGGTCGGACATAACATCCGTATTTACAGCTATAGTAGGTAGTAGGTGATTTGTTATTCTTAAATGAGTGCACCCTCCTGCTCCCATACTACCAACCAACACACACACGCACACACCAGGATTCCAGGCTTTCAGGATTTCTTGATATCTAACAATGTCCTTTCTTCTCTCTATCCTCCTAATTAGGGTTGTTTTTGGCGGACTGTCATAATTTTAGTTTTAGTCTAGTCTTTGCGTTAAGCTGTCATTTTAGTTTTTATTAGTCTTAGTCACGTCCGTACTCTTTTAGGTCTAGTGAAATTTCAGTCAACTAAAAGTCTGAGCGTTTTAGTCTTATTTTAGTCAGAATTATCCACGACTATATACTTATTATCCACGTCCCAATACTGCTGGGCACTCTAGATAGATTTAATTCAGCGTCTCTCAATGGACAAAGGTATTGGGACGGAATGCCGTTCAACTCTGAGGTCGAGCGTCCCAATACTGTTTTTCTCCCCTCCCTATCGTACAGGAAATAACGTAAACCACATTTAGTCTCGTTCTTATTCGTCAACAATATTACACGATATATTTCGTTATAGTTATCGTCACATGACCAGCATTTACGCTGCGTCTCGTCTCGTTTTTGTCACTGATAAATGTTCGTTGATGATATTTAGTAATCATTTTCGTTGACGAAAGCAACACTACTCCTAACACAAGGCCATGCCACACAGCTGGCAAGATGTTCTTTCACTGGAATATTTCTCCTTCAAACATTCATTTGGTGATTGTAACCATCATCAGAGTACAACATTTGATTCCAAAATGTCTCTGGTTCGTCTAGATTTGTGTTTCAGTCTTAAGACGCAGACATTTGTGATGAAATCACAGTTAAGTTTACTTTCTGACCCTTCCATGCTTAGACGAGCCTGTAGCTGTTGAGTTTAAGCACAACACCCTAAGAGGGCTGAATGGTCGCATAATTTATTGTAATAATAAGGCCCAAATATCCTCAAATAACCTCTGAAACCTTAAATTCAGATAAAACCATAGGTATAACAATCACAGTAGGAATACACTAGGACATTTGGTTGTTCAGTTGTTTCTTGGCCATCTGCATGTTGTATCATTAGCTCTTAGGAGTTAACCCCTGACAGGTGAAGTGAATAACATTTATTATCTTTTAACATCCATCTCTAAAGGGGTGGGAGATATTCGACAGCAAGAAAACGGTCAGTTATTGAAGATAATGAGTTAGAAGCAGGAAAAATGAGGACCAGAGTGAATTTGACAATGGACAATTGTGATGGCTAGATGAACATTTCTTGTGGGGAGTTTTTGTATGCAGTAGTCAGTAACTACCAAAAGTGGTTCAAATAAGGACAGTCAGTGGACCGGCAAAAGAGTCATGGGCATCCAAGGAACACTGATGCATGTGAGGAATGCAGACTACTCAGGAATGGTTTGAAGAACGTCTGAGGAATTTGGCCTCCAAATTTCTCAGATCCCAATCAAGTATCTGTGAGATGTGCTGGACAAACAAGGCCGATCCATGAAGACTTCACTTCGTAACTCACAGGACCTGACGGATCTGCTGCCAACTGGGCCAGACACCACAGCGCCACCTTCAGAAGTCTGGTGGAGTCCATGTCTCAATGGGTCAGACCTGTTTTGGTGGCATGAGGGAGACTATTTTAGACAATATCAGGCATGTGGTTTAAATGTTTTATCTGATTAGTGTCTGTACAGAGTTGATTCTAGATTTGACCTTTTGATCTGGAGTGTGTTGCTGCTGCCTTGTCAGCCTGAGGACCAAAGAAATATAAATATTTGATGAGGGTGTAATTTGTTGACTATTTTTAAACGGCAGTACTCTTTTTCTCTACTCTATATTACATTTTAATGTGAAGAAAGTCATCTACAGTTGACTCAGTCGCATTTTAGTCATTGAGATTTATTTATTAATTTCCTGTTCTGTGTAATTTTTTAATTTGGTGACAGCATTTGTCCTGCTTTGCAATTGCCACACATTGTAGTTTATGAATTCATTACAGACCAAGGGTTCATCAGAAAATGGATCATAGAGCCAAACAGAGGTTAGTTCCTCTGCTAAGAGATGCTGGACGCACTGAGAGGCTCTACTGCAGTTACTCAATGCTTAAATAATTTTTTGATCGGATACTTTTGTATGTCAGCTCAAGGATTGATGATATGAGGATGAGTAAATCTAAGACCACCACAAAGCACAAAGAAAACACTGGCATGTGGTCAGATATTTACCACAAAATGCAAATGCTTATAACCTCAGTAGGAGGTAGAATGGGCAAAGCATGGAGGAAAAATCAAAATCACCTTATCTATATAAAAAAAATAGTGGCCGCAGAATGAAGACACATTTGAACAGTTAATTCCTTTTTCATGGCGGTTCATTTGCTTTGTGGTGCTAACCTTCTACTGCATAATGTAGCCCTCAGTCAACAGAAACTTTTTTAAACCCCATGTCCAGAAAAGTTTTTTAATGATTGCAACCAATCAGAATGCTGAAAGAAGTGCCAGAGGACAGTCTAGTAAGGTGTGGGAGTCACTATCAAGCATTATTTCAAGGTGGGACTTCTGTTTCTGACACCGGAGCACAGAAGAGCTGCTATTTGAAGTTTCACAGAGTAAAATCCGTACAACATGACATGCCACAACATGTAACATTATACAAACATGCGCCTGTGTCAAAATCTTACATGAAACTATGTTTTTACATTTATTGCTTTGTTATTTTGACATCAGTGTTATTTCATGATCTCTGAATTCATAATTTTCTCTGTAGTTCCTTATTATTATCATACAATGCTGTCACTGGGCAATGAAAGAAAGAACTGGTTGGGGTGGTCAGCACCCCTAGGAAAAAGATTTGTCAATAAAATGGAACCAGGAAATGATCCAGATTAATTTTTTATCATGCACCATCAAAATGTGTGCAGTAGAGGGTTCATTATTTATGTATAACCTGTCCTGTGCTGTACCTCTGTAAACACCCTTCTATTTATTACACTGCACATTCTCTGTCCTGCTGCTGCTATATTTGCACAATCATATTTTTTTTGCTGTCTTACTCTGATTGGCATCTTTTGCACATATAACTCTCTGCTACTAGAATACAGTACCTGTCATTATACGGCATTCGTTCGGGCTGCTACTGTAGCTATTGTCGATTGTACTAAATGTGGTCCTGTCAGGTTGTTTTGTTGCTCCTGTGTTTTTCTTGCACTCTCTTTTGTCCTGTCTGCTCCTTTGGTGTTCTGTGTTGTGTTGCACCATGGTCCTGGGCTGGAGGAACGTTGTTTCGTTTCATTGTGTACAGTGTGTGTATTGTTGCAATGAAAATAAAATCTACTTGACTTGGTTTTGTGTGAGCACCACAAGAGGGCAGCACACTCCTTACAACCAGAACTCTCCAACCCGTAGGTCCGACAAGCCCCGCCTCCTGGACTAGGATTGGCTGGTAGTTCATTCTCAGCAGCAGTGACTCCGCCCACATAAGGTATTTTATTTCGATAATGACGATAAATACCTGCACGCTGGATAAAACAGGACAAATATATATTTTTCTAAACCACAGAGTCCTTACATATCTGCAAACAACGTTTTGCTTTTTCTTCGCTCAAGGCTATAAACATAGTTATCACAATTGACGTAACATTTGTTATATTGTCTTTTTTATGTTATGAACACCACAAACCTGTGTACGGAATAATACATCATAATAATTAATAAACTGAGAATAAACTAAATAAATAATAAACTCTGCGGTAAGAAGACAGATGTATATTACACTGTAGTTTCTCAA
>JBBIGA010000132.1:26500992-26515107 GCA_037576975.1 Alestes dentex | reverse complement strand
TATATATATATAGTAAGCCACCCTTTTTAAGCGGTTCAGCTGTCATGACTTCGGTCCACCCTAGCCCAAGTCTCTTACCTATACTAACACAGCTGTAAAATCATAAAAACACAACTAAGCCACAGAAAAAGGAAAATACACGTTACTGCGTATTCTTCTGCTGCGCGCAACCAAACTAGTTCTCCCACGTAGTCTGTAAGTGTTGTAAACTCGAAATGTCCCGCTGTACAGATCCGCCGTACTTTTTGTCGTGGGGTTGGATTTTCTCCCCATTTAACTGCCCATTTTAGTCATTACCAATTCTACCCAGGTCTCACCCCTGTTACACACACTGGGAGGGTGAAGGCTAGTATGTGCTTACTTTGACACTAATCTTTTAAATTGGCATGAAAGCTGGGTTTATACTTGACACCCTGTCACTGGTGTGAGCGTGCTGCACGGTGTCACATAGTCTCAAATATTTGTAACTTGGTGCTTGTACTGGCCTCACTGACTTTTCTATCCAGTTATCCAGTATGTTAGCCCCCCCTGCCCATACAGTGACTATCAGGACTGTGGTGTGGCATTTCTCGTATGCGTGGATTCATGACTAAGTAATACAAAAATTCTATTCTATTCTATTAGCTTACAAAAGCGCCAGGAGATTCCGTTTAAAACACACCCTGGTGTTGTATAGATGGCAACCAGAGTACACTGCACAAGCCTAGCACTAAGCAAGTGCAGATTAAACACAGCTTTGCTAACAAGTATGCATCAGCATCCACCTTTTACGTCTCCGAAATCTCTTAACCTGAAGACAACATTCCTCTGTACAGGGAATGACCTCTCAAGGGCTTACAAGGGCTAACAAGCAAGGGTTACAGTGAAGTCTATGCACACAGTTCATTGTGTTCTGCTGGGGCTGTGTTTTATTGAGCTTACCATTTTGCCAGTAGGGGTTGCTAAACTATTTACAGAAATAACTGGCAGAGCCGCGTAAGCTGGCATTACGCTGGTGACAAGTGCTCTCGGCTGCAGATGGCTGTGGTATTGCAAGGGCGGCTGTGTCACTCAGGAACCCAGATACATATTATACTATGTTATAATATTCATGAAATGTTAGATTACAGAGATATATAGAAAAAAATTTCCGAGTGAGTTACAATGGTAGTAAAATGAATAAAACAGATATTCTGGCATGGTAGCATTACGAAAAGAGATTGTGCTTGTCTGAAGTACAGAAATACGTCAGCAGTTTGAAATACGAGTCAAATCTAAACATCTGTCCAATGTTGATATTTTTGAAAAGCAATTATATGCAAATACTCATATGATTATGATGCCATCATGCATCCCTAAACTGCAGTTATATTCCAGTCTGCATCATTTTTTTCTGTTGGTTTTGCTGTAAAACTAATAAGACACAGCAGAATCTTTTTTTTTCATTCCGTTCCATAAGGCTGGATTCACAACAGTAATTTTTTTTTTATCAGTTTTTAAACTTAAGAGAACATCTGCTAAAACAGAAGTTCTGTGTTTTACTAAGAGAAATAATGGAAAAAAACTAAAAAAGTAAAGACCTTTCAAAGGCATGTGTCATGAGGGTCATAGGAGTGTTAAAGCCCCTCTACACCTGCAAGCTCGTAGGTGGACTGAGTTAGATGTTAATACAGCTGCAGGACTGCACGGTTTGGGAAAACAGAGAGCAGCTCTCCGGTCACACTGATCGACACAGCAGAAATATGACAGGGCCTGGTGTGTGCATTTGTTTTCATTGGTGAGGGAATCCCATGTGGGTTGGGCAGCATCTGTTTTAATTCAGCCTCCCAGCTGGAGAGGTCCGTATCACAGGAAATCCCTCAAAAAAAGATAAGCAAGGACATCGACAGAACAGGGGTGTCATTACTCCTATAATAAACACCTCACTGCGGGTTATAGTCATATGTATATGAACAGTCATATTATAAAGTTATAGTCATTCCTGCTAATTAAATTTTTTAAACTAATATTTACTTTAAAACGGTTTAATTTACTGAAACAGTTCATTTTAATTTAATTGTAATTAAAAAAATATGATTTCCCAGCTCTTTGTCTCAATACCCTGTGATGCCCAGCTACTCATTCTGAACACATTAACAATCAGAATGACAATACCGTGAGACCACCTTTCTGGAGGTTTTCATTTCTGGACAAAACAGCAATTAAGTTCAATTTTTCATTTTTGGCTGACATTATATAGTTGCCATTTTTGTCATATTCCGTTTTCTTTTTTCTTTACATAACTTTTTTTTTTGCTTTGTTAAAACTTTAGGCCGAACAGATCAATAGAAAGGAAATGACTTTAACTAACGTTGTGGCTCATTAACTAACGTTGAAAGATAAGGCTTCTAGGCCCGTCATAAATACAATATAAACACCTGATCGCAGTTATTTTATCACAATTATTTAGTCATTACGTAATCATATTGTGTTACCTCCGAATGTGAAATGTGAAATGAATGTTTTTATCAGTATTCTGGCATGGTAGCCCAGCATTACGAAAAGAGATTGTGCTTGTCTGAAGTACAGAAATACGTCAGCAGTTTGAAATACGAGTCAAATCTAAACATCTGTCCAATGTTGATATTTTTGAAAAGCAATTATATGCAAATACTCATATGATTATGATGCCATCATGCATCCCTAAACTGCAGTTATATTCCAGTCTGCATCATTTTTTTCTGTTGGTTTTGCTGTAAAACTAATAAGACACAGCAGAATCTTTTTTTTTCATTCCGTTCCATAAGGCTGGATTCACAACAGTAATTTTTTTTTTATCAGTTTTTAAACTTAAGAGAACATCTGCTAAAACAGAAGTTCTGTGTTTTACTAAGAGAAATAATGGAAAAAAACTAAAAAAGTAAAGACCTTTCAAAGGCATGTGTCATGAGGGTCATAGGAGTGTTAAAGCCCCTCTACACCTGCAAGTCATTACGTAATCATATTGTGTTACCTCCGAATGTGAAATGTGAAATGAATGTTTTTATCAGGTAACTATGTAATTGTCAATAAAACAAAGCAGGAAACACATTCGCTGAGACATGGGTTTAATGAAAACTACCAATTTTCTGTTTTTAATGAATCATTTACAACAAAGGCACTAATTAAAGCCTAGAGGAGCTGATCCTGCTTATCATGTTAAATTAACTGAGCCTATTGAAGAGATGGTTATGTAAAAACATAAAATATTTATATCCATACATGCACACAGACACACAGAGAGAGCAAGAGCGAGAAAGAGAGAGAGAGAGAGAGAGAGAGAGAGAAAGATTGATAGGCAGACTTGTGTGTGTGTGTGTGTGTGTCCCAGAATCTTGATATATTCTCTCTGTATGCTATATGTCTGAAGGCATTTCCTCTTCCATGTATGTTTGTGCAGACCACACTTCCTTGAGGTCGCCCTCATGAGCTTCCCCACAAGCAGTCGTATATTATGCCGCTCTCTCGAGAGGACACAAACACTTCCTGACCACAACCCAGCTTCCTCTGCAGCGCCGAGAGCGCTGGGGCAGGAGACATACCACTGCGTTTTTTGTCTTCAGCTCTCACCACCAGCTCATGTTATCATCATATTGTAGTCCCAGCTCATTCACCTCCCTTTGGGCCATGTGACCTGGAAGTTTTGGAGGAGCTCAGAGGAAGAGGCTGTAGTTGCAGTACTCTGATGGAATTTCTCAAGACGTGACGATGTGCATGCAAGCTTCACATGCTACGCTCTGCTGTTTGCACTCGTTTATTTTGTTTGCAGTGGGGATCTGTTTGTATGTGTGTGTGGATTTGACCTGTACAGTGTGACGGGAGCCTAGCAGGTGTGTGACTGTTGAACTGTGTCTCAGAGGGTTAAAGGGTAACCGTGTGGTATTTCTGTAGGGAATTTACAGCCTGGGACGAACACTGGAGGACCCATGCTAACACACTCGATCACTCTATTAATAACCCCCCCCCCCCCCCCCCGGGTCCTGACACCCTCTCTGCCCTCTCTCTCCCTCTCTCTCTCTCTCTCTCTCTCTCTCTCTCTCTCTCTAGTACCCGCACACGCAAGTTTGTTTTTATACCTAGTAAAGATGTGGTGTCATACATATGTCCTAGAGTATTGATATCAGCAGTATTTATTCCTCAGTAAATGTTTTTACATTTATTTGTCTCAGCCCACCTGATGAAAAAGCATTCAGTTCACAGGCTAGGGAGAGAGAGAATGTAGCAACATGCATGACCTCCAACAACCGTAGTTTTTGTAGATAAACTGGAATGTGCATTAAGTGATAATATGGCTCTCTGTAAGACTACTTTTCAGTGTGCTCAACAGGGGTGTTCAGCATTCCCACCGTGGGCTGCTAGCAGTTGTGCGCTAAGTGGAAAATTCCACTGTTTGAGCGTGACATGCTTTCAGTATGCCTCAGCTTTTGCAAATAGATGTGAACATAGGCTTGGAGTGCAGGGTGCACGGTTCTCACGGGGCTCCTAACTGCAGTGTGTGTGTGTCTGTGTCTCTATGCAGGGTTGTCAAAGAGGAGATATCTGACGATAATGCCAAGCTGCCCTGCTTCAACGGTAGAGTGGTATCCTGGGTAAGTAAGATGGATGGCATCCTGCCCCCCTCGCGACAGACGTGTGGCGTTCTATTCAGAATAGTGTAACGTTTCAGTGCTGACTCCCACCCCGGTTTTTACACACATGCATGCTTTCACACACACACACACACACACACACAAACACACACACACACACAAACACACACTTGACCTAAGCTGCACTTGACCTATGCTGTGTCTGTGTTGAACTGCAAAGTGTGAAAATAAAGCACTGCAGTGGACACACACAGGTGGACGGAGTTGTCATGCTAGTCTGTGTGATATTCTGCCTGGTTGCACCAGAGGGAACTGAAAACAGTTGCACATGTTTCGCAACATGACTGAAGGTCCAAAAGTTCAAAAGTGTGGAATCACCATTCAGAAATGTAGAATTGGTCATTTCAAAGGTGTTCTTGTGTGATGACCAACCCCATACATGTTTCAGAAATTGCTGATCATGCCAGAACATCAAGAATGAAGTTAGAAAATATCCAGTATTTCTTGCATTTCCAAAGTGGCAGTTAAGTCTTGAGATTACTTGTTAAAACAGTTTTGTTAATAGAGACATTAGTTGTGCGGTGTGTGTTCTCTTGCTCCACGATCACTTTGTGTTCTCTTGTTTTTTACACTCATATAATCTCTGTGAGATGTTGGTGACTGCTACTGCCTGTCCACACTGCCGTTTGAACACCTCACTTCAAGCCTTTACATAATATACATGCATAGGCCAGGATCTGTGTATAGTTTTTTGTTTAATAACACCCATGAATGATATACATTCATGAAGTGAGGTGTGTTATGTCTTATAAAATAAATGTACCAAAAATGGGTGATGTGGAGCGAGGTTTCTCTGATGTGTGAGCAGGGAGTGAACAAGGCAGGGAAATTTAAAAAACCCGGAGCTGGAGAGAAGTGATTGCACAATGCTTTGAGCGAGAAATGGAAATTTCTGCTGCTCCATTCCATGCACATACTCTGGTTGGGACAAAATCTCCAAAATGGTAACTTTACAGGACAAGGGGAAAAAAGCATTCGAACTAGGGATGCACTGAAATGATTTTTTTGGACCGAAACCGAAAATGAGGAAACACCTGGCCGAAAACCGAATACAATTAAATATCCTCTCTCATAAAACTAGTGAATTTAAGTGCATTTTAATATACATGAAGTGCATGAACAAAGTGCATTCAGAACAAGTTCTTTAAAAACTGTTGAAAGATAGAACAACATTCTCTGTAGGCCTATAACAAAACTAATGTATTAAAACAAAAATACTGGCATAGCCCATGTATTAACTGTAATCACTGGAAAACTTTCTTGCCTTTTCAAAATCACAGACAGAGAGGGTGTTGCCTCTTCTGTGCTTCATACTCTGCATGGCGATTGGGATGTTTTGATTTTATATGATAAATTAATCCCGACATTGAGAAAGTCCTTGTAGATGCACCCCCTCTAGAAATTTCGGCATAGCGCGCTTAACAAGTGTCTTTCCACGTGTCTTTCTTAGAAATATCGAAATGCACCCACACGGCAGACATGCTGACTCTAATCCAATCTGGCGCCTGCAGGCTGCGGTTGTGTCATCATTGCATCATCACTGTTTCGGTCGCGTTAAAAAAAAAATTCTGGCCGAAACTGAAAATGCATTTTTTGCCATTTTTGGCCAAAATTTTTTGGTGGCCGAATATTCGGTGCATCCCTAATTCTAACCTTGAATTAAAGTACATAAAAAAGACTTTTGGGCTCAAATTCTCAAAGTCACACTACAAAATCTTGTGGAAAGCCTTCTCAGAAACAGTCGAGGGGTAACTCCATATTAATCCTGATGGTTTTGGGGTAGGTGTATAATGGTCAGGTGTCCATATACTTTTGGCCATATAGTGTGAAATAAAATAATAAAAGTGATTCCAATTTTTTTTGGAACAGTGTTGTACTTGATAGGACCACATTCTGGCCATGTCCAGTGGCCTTTGCCAAAAGTGGGTTGAGGCAAGTAGACATGGCCGAGTGTGGAAAGTGTGTAAAGTAGCCCAAAGCCTGCCCATTTAGCTCTTATTATTTAGCTCATGAAAGCACATAACAGTGCCTGTGTTTGCAGGTTGTTTTGCATAAGCTCTTGCGGCTCACAGTCTTCCCAGCTCAATATATGCATTCTGTTCTCGTCGCTCTTCCTGCATTGCTTATTTATGCATAGCCACGAGTTAGTGCACAGGCACTGTGGAGAGGCTCTTCCTGAAAACTTTGTCTTATGTGTGTGTGTGTGTGTGTGTGTGTGTGTGTGTGTGTGTTTCTCTGTCTTGCTGTAGTTGGTGCTGACTGAAAGCACACACTCAGATGGCGGATCTCAGTGCCCAGAGAGCCACCCGGAGCTCCCACCCCCACTGGAGAGAACAGGAGGCATCGGAGACTCCCGACCCCCCTCCTTTCAGTGAGTGTTCTCCATAATCACAGCAGATTCAGTCTTAGCTTTTAAACTTTATTGTAGTTTTATTACGCCTTTCAATCCATGGGAATAAAATATTGTGCTGTAAACAACCTGTTGTGGATGTCTGTCTGTGGTCTCTGAACTCATAACAATTGGATTTTGTTTGATTCTTCAGGGGACAATTCAGTGATTCGATGAACTGTGAAATATCCACAATTTGATTACGTTTTTATTTTATTGCCATTCTGAATTAATTATAAATAGACATGGCATTATGTAACAGTGGAATATAGACAATTAAAAGCAAAATACTAAGCTTTATTACTAAGTGCTTTATTTGAAAAATGAAAACATACTTTAGTTAATTAAAATCAATACTTTATTGCTACATTATTGATCCACAAGACACTTGATCAGGCACTTGATCCACAAGGGGTAACTGATTCACAAGGAGGTGAATGCAACATGGGTGCAAGACTGCAATAGAATATGTTTCTGGGTTAATTGATTCTATTTATCGTATATAATTGGTATGGTTGTAGTTGAATCATTTTAAAGTCAGTATTGTTCAATCAGCGTCAGAACAAAGCACCATGAGGCATAAGTGCAACAGTGCATTTTTGTACACTTTTTTAAATACGTTTGTGCATCAGTGCATTAAAACGAATTCAAACACAAACCTTGAGATCCAGACGAGGAGTCTGAAGCAGTGTTCAGACAGGGTTAGTTTTACATGGGTAGGTGAGGGAATGGCTTTTTTTTTTGGCATCCCAGTGATCTTAGCCTTGTCAGTCATTTTTATTGACTGTGCACTCTCACTTCAGGACAGATGCTGGAGAGTTTTACCATCTATAAAATGAACCACAGAAATAACCCCAGGTTGTGTAGATGGGAATTGGCATGTTGCTAAAAAATGCCATCTGTTGTGTGAAAAGAGTTTTTGTAAGCATGGAAACACTGCAGGAAGCATTTACTTGTGTTCTCTGGGGCTTGCATCAAGCCATTATTCACTGTCCTAGCTTAGGTGTACGAACATTCAAAAACATAAAAAATCAGTTTGATTTTATGCTGTTACGTTGACTTTGATTCCCAAACTAATGACAGTGCTAAGGACACTCTGTATTCACTTAACACAGTATGGTAAATGGTAAGGGTAAATGAAATGATGGCAAAATGAAACAGTTTTTTTGGAGTGTGTAAATCCAGTAGTGACTCTCATCTCTTTCATGTATACTTAGATTTCATATCCCATGCAAATCAGTTATAACCATTACAGACATCCTGTGGTGTAATTACATTACCCCACCTCCTCATGGAATGATCCTGCCTGACCTGTGAAGTTCAAACTGTAGATTAAAGATACTAAATAAAAAGGGGAAGACTTTCTAGACTTGTTACTGCACAGATTTAATGGTACTAAAGTTCAGCTTCATGGCGGTGATCTTGGTCTACTCTTACAGAAACTTTTCTGAGTCTTTAATTCACGATTAGCCATGGTTTTTTAATAGCAACTTGTAACAATCGCAGCCACGAGCACATTGATAAGCATCACAAAACAGCTGATTTAGTGTTGCCCTCTTTGAACTCCTGACCGCAGAAGCCACTGCAGTAGCAGATGTCCTCTGGCCAGCTGGAGGCTAGATCTAGTTATGTGCATGAATCAGAGCCCAAATGCTGCTCTCGTCTCAGGGGCCTCTGACAGACAGAGCATGTTACTGCCACACGGGTCTGTGTGTGTGTGTCTGCTAGCACTCATGTGCTAATTTACCCAAATGCACACACCATAATGCAAGTCCTCTCATCTATGTAACTGTCTGCACAATCCAGGTGTCCCCAGGCAGAGGCTAGAAATAGTCCTGGGAATGTAAACATCTGCAGGGTGGTTAAGTCCTCCCTTTGTGTTTTTGGCCAAAGCCATCACTCAGGCCAGGCTGTGTTAACTGTGAAGACAGCAACAGTCGATCGCCCAGTTTTACATCACTAGTTCAAAGCAATAGAGCTTGTTTGTTTCAGCATAAACTGTTGATTTTAGCAGCACACACACATTAGGCATTCTCTTTATACTTGAATAAATGCAAAGTTAATTTGGACAGCAGTGCCCTAGGACAGTTTGTGTTTTTCAGCTCTGTGTGTGTGTGTGTGTGTGTTAGTCTGGGATCTATGCTGATCTTATATAGTCTGTTAAAGAGTCTGTTTCATTCGAAAATTATTTTAAAGGTGTCAGAATTTCACTATATATTTTTCTGGCAATTTATGGAAACTAAACTGCAAAGCACCCTGTACCCATGCTCCTATCTTTCAGTTTAAGTTCATCTTAATCTGTATAGTTTTTTACCCTTCTGAGCCAATTCTATTGGTCCGTTCAGCATGAACTTTTGACACAGTGTGAACAGGAGCTGACATCGAGACATCTTTAGTGTTAAGAGGGATACATCAGTTTGTCCCACCCATTAATGAAACAGAGTTATAGAGACTTACAAAAAGTGTTTTAGCCTGGACTGCTTTTAGAACAAGGCACAGTACAGGGCAGCCAATCAGAACAGGACTCATTCACATGTGTTTGTCTCTAATGCGCCGTCCCCTCTAAGGGATAAAGAGAGGTTGAAAAAATGGATTATGACTGGGTTTTTTTTTTGTTTTGTTTTGTTTTTTTTTGGGGGGGGGGTGTCATGGAGGGTGAGCAGAAAATATAGGAATATAAAAGTTAGGGTGCCTTTAAGCCTCACTGAGTTGAACTTTCTTTTTTTGCCCTCTGTGGGCCAGTTAGTGCCCGAACTTTGTCAACCAAGCGGGAGCCTTTCTGCAGTTTTCTGTAGTGTTCACTGCCATCTAGTGACTTGATTTGTAATGACTACCCTCAGACAGTCTCGCTTTTTCCATTTCTTTTTTTAAATCTCATCACTCCAAGAAGCCACTGGCCAATTTTCCTGGAGCTTAATTCTGTGGATTCCCGGTTGTGCGTTCCTCCCACAGTAAATCTCCCTTATTTCCATTACAAAACCACACAGTGAGCATCAGTAAATAACCCAATGTTATCTCTGGCTGGCTCTCTTTTGTGGTGTGTATTATTCATTGGTGCTGGTGAATACATTTGGAGGGATGAGGAGAATAGGTGTTTGGCCGTCACTGAACGGCTAAGCCGGATTAGCCGACAATAAAAGCACCCATCTCCATTACCCTGAGGTCTCAGCAGGGTGCTACAGCTGACTTAATCTCCCCCAGCATCGGGCTGCCTGTCTGCCCCCCGCCCCTCCACCCCGTACTCCCCACCTGCCTGCCTGCTGCCCCCTGCCTTCATGGAGCTCAGTAGATTTGGGAGCACAATAACTTGAATACTGTGCATACACAGTGTGAGCAATGAGCTTTACAGAAAGTGGGGTGGAGGGGGGATTATGTTTCTACAGGCTACTGTGGAAGGCTTTGTGCTACTCATTCTGCTTGGTTAAAAATCAATATGATTTCTGTTCTGCATTTCAGACTGAGGATTAGCGGCTGTAGAGGTTTCTTTGATTATTTGTAGCTATGATCGGGTGAAATGACAACTTCCATCCACCAGAGAGAGACATCACCACACCTCACTGTCGCGAGAAGATTCAGACTGAGTTCAGAGTTCCCCCTTCCTATACGTTGGTCTTCCTCAACGCCTCCATCTCTTTTATTTGCTTTACACTCTTCCAGCCCTCTCATATTCTGTCAACAAACTAGCACTGGAATACATCTGCTTAGATTGAGGGAGTAATTGATAACTAATATATTTATATTATAGCAGTCGATTGTGAATATATACTGACAAGAAATGAAGTATAACATGTGTTACATCTAAAATCACATTAATTGAGATCTTTTAGCAATCCTTGCTTGATGTTGTTCAGTTTACATTTACATTTACATGACATTCATCTGGCAGATGCTTTTATCCAAAGTGACTAACAGTTTGAAGTTTCTGTTAGATCATCGGCAGGTTTCAAACTCCCTGGGTGAGTTTTTGCAGAGACTCAGAGACAGAGTTCTCACCAGCCTCAGGTTTCTCCCCTGCCCCAAGCAAAAGCATTCCACCAGCTCTGATAGAATAACCAGCCCCACGGCACATCCTCAAACACACCCCCGCACACACACCTCCTCGACACTGTGCTGCAGCTATGCTCATCCCTTTGTCAGGTCCTCCAGTTCTGCACCGGAGAAGCAGGACTTGAGGCCGAACCCCACGTCACTCTCACTGCCCCTCAGCGGGGATTTAAAATAGGGCTGTGCTGATATTCCACTGATAACAGATTACTTGATTTGAAGTGTATAAAGTATCAAGTGCATAGTTATCTGTAAATCTGTAACCGTAAATTATAGAATTTATGGGTCCCAGATTGTTTTACTTGATCCATATATAAAGTTTAATGATTGTAAAACAGAGGAAATCTGTAAGGGTAGATTATGGAATAATTTTGCATAGCCACAACACTTCCTTGACTATTTATGACATGACAGGTATTATTAACATCCACATATTACATGTAGTATTAAACAGATACTCTTATTCCTGTAATTTTGCAAGGGGAGGTGAATGTAATGTTTTTTTCAATCTAGACTGGCCCATTTTATTAGCCTTTTTTAACCCAGAGGTCACACTGTGTTGGCTAATCTTCTCAGAAGGTTTCCTAAGGTTTATTAGGACGTGGTAGATGTGCACCATGGCAAGGCACGATAGAGTTTGACATTGATTCAGTGAGACCTCTATATGTGTGTTTTCACCTCAGCGCCAATGCGGTGAGCAGCCGGGATGGTCTGGACACGGAGACGGGAACAGAGTCTCTCCTGAGCCAGCGTAGAGAGCGAGAGCGAGCCCGCAGGGCACGGGACAGCAAATGTAAGTAACTCTCTGTACACAGCAAAAAATCCCTCCTCACACAATATGCTACATATCATATATCATGTGGCAGAGCTCTATACATACCACAGAGCTCATGAGCATTCGGGGGAAGGATCATCAAGGACAGTCATACTTTCAAAGGGACAATAACTGCAGGTTATAGGATTGTGTTTTTACCTAACAGTGACGGTGCAGGTGACATGTTCCAGACTCCAGACTCAAAAGAAAAGAAAACTGACCGGCTGCTGATAGAGCTCAGAGCTCCGAGACCTGCCAGTCAAATAACCTAGTTAAATAACCTGGATTGCCCTCCATTCAAAAAGCAAGTCTACAAAATTAAGGGGTTTTATGTCTGAGAATATGATCTATATGTGTACTTGACAAAGGAATCCTGTAAACCTTTATAACGTAATTTATACTGCACTGTATGGCATAACAGTATGTTGAGTCATCCATGAAGTGAACTAAAACTGTGTAATAATTGAGCACACAGTCATGTTCCCTTACAATTGTTTGCCCAAACGGCATAATTTTAGTTAATGTGTAAATGACTTATTTAGAGTGTATTATTCATTTGAGCTCAGAGACCTGCCAGTCGTTTGGACATGTAGCCTAGAATGCCTTCTATCCAGGAAAGCTTCTCTTGTTTCCTGGCTGGGCTTACCCTCTGAAACTCTCGGTTCTGCTTTTAAAGCCCTCTCTGGCTGTGTCTAGCCGAGTTTTTCTCGTGACATTTTAGCTTATGTGAACACGAGGGCTGAGGGACGCTGGGTGTTTTTATGATCGGTTCCTCTAAAGACTCAGTTTGCTGTAGTATTTGTTTCCTGTCTGGGAGTTTGTGGGATGTTTGTTTTCTCGGCCGAGCACATGGTGAGTTCAGGTTTAAAAAGAGGCCGCGGGGAAAGCTGAAAGAGCTTCTTCAGGCGCGCTAGAAAATTCTCTCATGGCTAAAGAATGTCCTGGCCGTTTAGAATCTCTGCTCATGTGAAACAATGCTAGACGTGTTTGTTTTTTTTGGCAAAACCATTTTCCACCTGTGTCTTGAATGTCTACCAATTAGACATTCCTCCCTTCTTTTCTCACCATGTTCAGCAGCGCCTAGTCTGAATTCACTCTGACAGTCAGAGCAGCGTGTGCTCTTTCACTCATTAAAGAGCTCCTGTACCCTGCCTAACCCAACTACATAACCTGTACTGTTTTCATCTCCCGCTCCATTCCTTCTGTCGGAACCTCATTAGTGCGAGATTCATTAGTGTGGCTTCATTAGCAGCAGCAGATAATGATGGGGGTGGTGTGTATTCGTGTGTGTGTTTGTGTGTGTGTGTGTGTGTGTGTGAGACACTAATGAGCAAAAAGGAAAGGAAGAACTAGCAGAGAAAACCCAGCTGTTCATTTCAAGTCTGCATATATGATCAATATGCATTTCTTAAGACGTTCTCAACCTTGTTTTAGACAGATACCCCGTCCAGTGTTCCCGCACCCTCGAAATCTGCAGATGTTAGACACATGAGGCATATAACTGTTTACATAACTGTTTGTGGTGGCTGCTTTTTTTTACTATAGCAGATTACTATGTAAGGTCTGGGTTTGCAATATGATCAGTATATGATCATTTACAAATTTGTCACATTACACGTTTATGCTTTTTATACTGATGAACAGAGAAGAGAGCATAATTTGAGCAGTTTAATTGCATTTAGTATGGTGCCAGTTAAAATTAATTAATAAGGTCATAAAATAATAAAGTTTTGTTTAAAACATGTACTATTGATTTTTTCCTGTACGAGTTTTTTTTTTTCCTGTGTCAGACTTAAAAAAGGTAAATATTGTGATGTACTGATTGTACTGATATTATCATTTTTGGCATATTCCCCACCTGTAATTCAAGTGTCAGTAAATAATGACCATAGTCAAACTATACAGGAATAATGGTCCATGTCTGTAGAATATTGGCTCAGAAGAAAACTCTTTATATTGGATTATTTTGGCTACCCATGTCATTAAAAACATAATAAAATCAGGGAGTCCCTGTCTATTCATCAGACCCCACTATGAAAACCATTATATTTCTATAAACTAGGGATGCACCGAAATGATTTTTTTGGACCGAAACCGAAAATGAGGAAACACTTGGCCGGAAACCGAAACCGAAACCCGAAAGATATTATTATTATTAAATTACTAAAAGAATAAATCTGTTACAAAACTATGAAAATATTTATTTAGCATTCAGACAATGC
>JBBIGA010000132.1:26489781-26500892 GCA_037576975.1 Alestes dentex | reverse complement strand
ACTGTAATCACTGGAAAACTTTCTTTCCTTTTCAAAAACACAGACAGAAAGTGACCATTCTGTCATACGTGAACACAGCATGAAACACACACAGTGTGAACAGCACGAAATTCTACCTCTGCATTTAACACATTCTCCAAGTGAAGCAGCCAGGGAGCAGTGTACCTTGCTCAGGGTACCTCAGAAATGCCCAGCGGCTACCGAGCGTCTCCACTCGAAGCTGCCCTGGCGATCGGGCTGTTTTGATTATATATGATAAATGAATCCCGACGTTGAGACAAACGGCTTTCCGCGTGTCTTTTTAGAAATATAGAAATGCGCCCACACGGCATACATGCTGACTAATCTAATTTGGCGCCTGCAGACTGTGGTCGCGTCATCTGCGTCATCACGGTTTTGGTCGAGTTAAAAAAAAATTCGGCCGAAACCGAAAATGCGTTTTTTTTGTCACTTTGGTGGCCGAATTTTCGGTGCATCCCTACTACAAACCACTGGATTTCTGTAATCCTTAATACACGGTCATATCCAGTTATGCTTGTCAATGAAGGTCCTTTATCACCATACGCATGCATAATCCATGCTCTGCCTACAATTCAGAATGTTTTGCACAAAATATAGAACATTCATGAATTTGGAAGCATCAGACATGATGTAATAATGTAAAAAAGTGTAACATATAGTCAAAATATGGAAATGGAGGATGTGTAATTAATTTATTATTTTATTGATTTATTTTGTGTAAGTGTGACAGGTTAGGTTGTCAGGATAGACCAGATATCATCAAGCTAATGTAAAAGTGGGGGCTAACATATACTCAAGCAAAGAATTTGAAACTGGAAACTTGTTGTTATGTGATGAATCTGAACTCCCGTATAAGGTCATTAAGTCAAAGCTTGCCCAACCTTCCAGTAGTTATTATAAAAGAAGTAGTGGATGCACTGATCGTACATTTTTGTGCCCCTCTGAACACAGTAGTGCTCACACACACCTGTACATTCTGTTAGTCAAAGTTATATGTAAATAACAGTATATACAAATAACATTATTTTCTCTTTGTTGGTCAGACTGGTCAATTAAATGCGGCTGACTAGATAAATACTTAAGTGGCTCATGTTATTTAGGTCATAACGTTATACAATGGATCAGAATAAAACATAATAAAACAGAAAGATAGTGTGTTTGGAGCAAAAATCAGTTAAATCTGCACTTGGAAGGTTCTAATGTTGAATAGTCCTGATCTTGCATCCCTAGAAAGAATGTATTTGTGGGTGGAACATGGTGGACAAACAGCCATCCAGGCTGCATTTGTATAACTGTGGGCTAAGCAGATTCCCCAGAGTGTATGGATGTAGAACATGTGAGATATGTGTCAGGTCAGGTCCCTGTGCTTTCTGACTATTTCCAGAAATAGTACTACTGATCCTCCATTACTGTGTACATTTGGTCTTTTTCTCCCTTTCTTTCTGGTTCTGTGTCATTTACTAGGAGTGATGCTCTGCTTCATACCAAATAAAAGACATTTTTCACCCATCTACTGAGTCGCATCCACTTGATCTAAACGTTGCATTCATTCTTTATGCCAGTGAGGGGTTTAGAACACAAGGCTTCAACGGTGTTTGTGTGTGTGTGAGGGTGTGTGTGAGTGATAAATGACTGTGAATAATGCAGGGTTGGTTAGTGTTAGGACTGGACAGGTGTGAAGCCCGGGGCCAAGGGGAGTGTATGAGTGTGTATCTGTTTCCCAGCCTAGGGCACTCATTCGTTAACCTTGCTGAACCATCAGCGCTCAATAAACACACTTACCTCTTTAGTCCCTTTGGGAACCAAAGGAAAAGATCACCATAGAGAGAGAGAGAGAGAGAGAAAGAGACAGAGACACACAGAGACAGAGCACAGATTGTTTTTCAGAATGAAAATATATGTGATATGTACATTGTTTTAATGCTTAGACTTGACAGGATAATTGTTGTAAAATGTGAGCATGGAGTTTTATTGTCAAGCATCTCTGATCAAATTTCAGTCTGAGGTATTCTTGCCTCCATGTAGACTTGTAAGGTGAGACGGAGCGATGTTTTTTTCTGAAACGGAGTGTTTACGCTCAGTGTTAATGGAGTTTATCTTTAAAAGTTTCATTTGTTCTCTGTATAAGTGTCGTATTCTTTTTCATTCAGGGCTGATTGGCTTGCAGTGATATATCTTCGGATGTAAGCCCTACTTTGGCTTTTTCGTTGCCTTATTTAGCTTTGAATCAGTCAGCAGAAGTTCATTGTTCTCTGCAGGGTTGAAAGTGATGGTATAATAAGTGTTTGGATGGGATAGCGAGGAAGGCTTTGTTCAGGATTGCTGCTTTTTAGGGAAATAGTGCACTCAGCAGTGTTTAAAACATGTTTTAATAGTGTTGTTCTCAGCAGTAAACTTCACAAATAGCTAATAACTCATAGCTCACTGTCAAAGACTGCCATATATATATATATATATATATATACACACACACACACACACACACACACACACATACACACCTTGAATTTTGTTTGAAAAATATAAAGGGGTCGAGTTTTCTTATACAGTCATAAGCAAAAATGTTCGTTTAACGCACAATTTCCATTTTTTGCTGAGTTGATCGTCAAAAAAGAATTTAACAGAAAAACAACCAGTAGATTGAAGGAATTCAACCAGTAGGTTGAATGAATTTTGAAGATACATGCTTTCTGTACAATGTGCTTCTTTTTCCCTACAAAGTCAACAGAAGATGTCTTTTGACCAAGACTGTATTACACAGTACCTTGCCGAGTGAATTTAGCTGCTGTTAATGCTAATTTCTATGTTGCTGTAACAGAACATTGTGGATCGTGCTGTCCAGGGTTCTTTCACAGACTGACACTGTGAGGTACAGTGTACAGGTTTTATATGGTCAGTGTGTTGAGCTGGAAGTGTAGCATATTTTGGTGATTTCCCTACTTTAACACACCAGCTCCAAATCACTTCACCAAACACCCGATCATCAAGCTGTGCTGTGCCCTCTAGGACCAGAATTCCCCTCCACTCCAATAAGGTGAACAGAGAAGGCTGAATATCAGTTAGAATCAGCTCCTCTAGGGGGAGAGCGTGGTGTGAGCTGCCTGTGAGCAGAGACAGTTCACTGTTCAGTCTCTGAGAGAGATGTGCACGTGCAGGCGCTGCAGCTCCACAGGTAAGACGCAGCTGTATTAGGCAATGACTCAGCTACCGATTTACTAAGGGTTAAATAGCAACAGAAAAAAGGACATAATGCACTGAGAGATGTTTGTAACAGCGCTCCTTTTGAACAAATTTGTTTTAGCACAGGCTTTGACTCTGAAAGATACCTTACCATGGAGGACTGTTGCAATGCTGAAAGAAACTATATGCTGTGTGACACTTTTAAATACTGTTTTCATTCAATATATTATAATATAAATAATATAAAGTTATACAAATAAGAATAATTTTATATTTATATCCTATGGTTAACTGTAGCAGTATCCTCTGGTTTGTGCACATTTTAGAAATTCCTGTAGTATTACTGTAAAGCTTACTTGCTGTACTGTAGTAATTACTGTAAATTTAAAAGGTCATTATTTAAATGTGCTCTATATAATTTGTAACATTTTACAAACAGAAAGACCCATGCCTGTTTTATTTAGGCTAATTTCTGTAGGGTGCAGTTCAAAGCTGTTCTACAGAATAGGATAGTTTGAATATTTAAATGAGAATATTTTATTTTGCACGAGAGAAATATACCACCTCACATTTAGGGCTGCTAAACTAGTTTTAATCACGTCTAATTTCTACATTTCTGTGGTTCATCTAAGTCCTGATGGCAGAACTCACGTCTGAGCGTGTCACCAGCTTGCCATGTGAACAAGAGGCAACTGATTTTGATTGTGATTGAAAAAAATAACGACCATAATTTTGCATATCACAGTAAACGCCCGTGATAAGATCCGGTCTGAAGCTTCCAGAGAGCCATGTTGGGGCCAGTCATTGAGGGGTCATGTCCCATCTGCTGTTGGCAGCACTGAAGCAGGCCATATCTCCTCACCTGCATGGAAGATTGATTACATCTGGTTTCTGCATTTCTGCCTCTTTCTTTTCGCGCCACCTCAATTACAAATAAGGCGTGGAGCCGACTGCGCAGAACACGTTTATGGCCAGCGAGAATGAAAGGACTTTCAGTAGCTCCACTTAACCAAGGCAATAACGGAACAAGTGGCCGATCCTTTCATTCTCAGACTATGTGAGTGTGGTGACAGGCTTATTCACATAGCTGAAAACATATTGCTGCTGTATATGCAGGCTTTAACCTACCGCCTCTATGCTTTGGTGATAAGATTGTCTGGCTGGCCCACACACATCGTAGGAAGGAATGGCTTTCTTTGTACTGCTGGCCTTTTAGCTCTGAAGTGTAAAAGATTGAAATGTTTGTGAGCGATTAGATCTGCAGCACATGGTCGCAGCACATTTGCCTCTGGGTGTGTATGTGTGTGTGTGTGTGTGTGTGTGTGTGTGTGTGTTTGTGATGGGATGTGCTAGCTCTCTGAAGAAACAGGGGAGTAATGGCCACACCTGCAGTGCTGGAGTGTTTTGGTCGATTGCAGCGTCCTCACCGCATGGTCAGACCCTTCCAGCGTGTGCGATGTCACCCTGAATCTCAGCCGCGCGCGTGTCTCTGTATGTATACCTTGTATTTCAAGAACCACCAAGCTTATCCGCAAAGGGTTGGTGTATAAGGTTCTCTGAAATACGTTTGTCTGAAAACCTGCAGCCACACCAGCCTTTTGCAGATAAGACTAGTAGCCTCTGCTGTAATGGTTTACAACAAGTCCCGAGAGATAAGGAAGAAAATTGAAGCCTGTGCAGGTCCTCTTAGGCTTTTTCCCGTGCTCATG
The DNA here is from genome assembly GCA_037576975.1 of Alestes dentex. Lineage (NCBI taxonomy): Eukaryota > Metazoa > Chordata > Actinopteri > Characiformes > Alestidae > Alestes > Alestes dentex. Next base: position 26,495,982 of record JBBIGA010000132.1, on the reverse strand, counting down.
CAAATTGTGAAAAGACAAACCATCGAATCCTAGGCTCATTATCCAGTTATTAATCTTAGGACATAGGACTTCTCAGTAACTGCTGTAGATTGTTTGGTAAAGACTATCAAACCGAAATGTAAGTTGTCACTGTCTCTTTAGCCATTTGATAACAGTACTGGTGAGTCTGAATAAAACAAAATGATGGTAAGTATAATAAAAGCATAAAACACATCAACAATCTAAACATTATCATGAGAACATTGAGGAAACAAAGATATGATTACCAGAACCCTAAATGTAAAGCAATCTGGGTAGTTTCACCCTCAGGGCCACATTTTATTACTTATGAGTTTTTGTTGTTCAGCCAATGCGATAACTGAGAACTGACAGTCATATCTGTCAGTATAAATCATATTCTCATATGCTATTATAAGAAGAGAGTTTAAAAGAGTATAAAGTTAAAATACAAAACAGTAAAATGTTCTCATTGGTCAGGCTGTGTTATATTGTAGTACGTGACGAACATGCATTTGAGAGGTTCAAGAGGACCTGGTTGAAAACAGCTGTGAACAGAGCATTTGTCCCTTTTAAGAGATGTCTGTCCTTGGATGCTAGTTGATCCCCTGGTGTTCCAGTCACAAAATGCACAAAATCTTTTTTTTTTTTTTTTTTTTTTACAATTTTTTAAAAATGTTCCAAAGCATAACCGGAAGCTATGAGAGTGTGAAAATGTGGCTGTGGCTCATGTGTGCCTTCTGTTCTGTGACTGAATGCTTTCATATTCGCCTGTCAGTCCCCCGGGTGAACGGACACTCTAAGGCCGAGCGAGTTAATCGGGATTCAGCCATGGGCTACGACAGCGCCTCCATGATGAGCAGTGAGCTGGAGTCCAGCTCCTTCATCGACAGTGAGGAAGACGAGGATGCCAGCAGGTCAGATTCTTCTGTCTCCGGCAGCATTCCACAGAAGTCATTAAAGAAGTAGAGACTAAAGCTGTTTATCTGGGCGGGTAACATTGATTTGTTTATCTACTAACGTTATAATCAATTCAAAATAAAGGCACAAAGGAAACAACAGAACAATACATACATAGTGATTTCACTGATCAGAGCTTCATTAAATGAAATCAGGTGATCCTGATCTAATTAAATGGACATATGATGGCTTAAGTGCACTGAGAAGTCAGGAACCAAACCTGTATTCTTCTGACGATATTCTTCTAACCAACTTCATACAATGATTTTGTTACTTTGTTACTTTGCACAGTACTGTATATTCACATATTTTACATTGTGTGTTTGATGGTTGCAAACATTTATTAGCGTCTACCGATACACCAGGGGTATAATAATTTGAACATCGATGGTTAATTTATCTCATTTACTGTATCTGTGCATGACTTTTGTGTACACGATGTTGCATAAACCTACACACAGTTAGTTGGGATGTAACTATACAGTTTAGTATTCTCATAATATGTATAATCGAATGTAAAATAACTTGTATTCAGTATTGGCACAATGAAACTGGAGCTGGAAGACTATGGGGGGATGTATGATGTGAATGTGCTGGACTGGGTTGCTAATTGGCACCAGTTTAACACTATAAACGATGCAGAGACATCACATCTCATCATTAATAGAACACTTATTCTACATAATGCACTGTCACATGTCCACAATTCATTTTGTCACATTTTTTACATTGTTGATATTACGATATTTTGATACATTGTTGTGCCCTTTACTGTGGAAATGTGAAAAAGGGCAAGTAGTTATATACACCTCTCTTGTGACTTTGTTTGCCTTTTGCTTGGTTGTGTAGACTCAGCAGCTCCACTGAGCAGAGCTCCTCTTCTCAACTCATGCGCAGACATAAACGCCGGCGACGGAGACAGAAAGTAGCCAAAATGGACAGAGTATGTTTTTTTTTTATTGGGTGTATGCATTAAAGCCAAATGGACATATAGGAGCGTTCAAGTTTAAAAAGGTGTTTTTTTTTTGTGTCCTTTCCTGACAGTCGTCCTCCTTCAGCAGCATAACAGATTCCACTATGAGCCTCAACATTATTACAGTCACTCTCAACATGGGTAAGAACTTTTTTCACATCACGACATTGCTATATGATTGTTATAGGACAAGTTATATGACTGTTATGAGTTTGCTGTATCAGTATTGCATAGGCGAATAACTCCACAACAGACAATATGCATCCCTAGTTGATACTGAAGTCTTTTCCATCCCTCTTTGTCACAGAAAAGTATAACTTCCTGGGCATCAGTATAGTGGGGCAGAGTAATGACCGGGGAGATGGAGGCATCTACATTGGCTCCATCATGAAAGGTGGAGCCGTGGCAGCCGATGGCCGAATTGAACCTGGAGACATGCTGTTACAAGTACGTGTTCAGTTTCACTGCTCGGATCAACGTGTGCGACATATTCTCCTTAAACTGGTGCATTGACTCATACTACACAGAGTAATGCTTTGCGTCATTTGTATTAATCATATTTCTAGTGTATAAATTCTAAGGTAATTATAAATCATTAGGTAAATGTTCAAGTTGAATGTGTAAGAGGAACCAGTAACACTTCATCAGAACAAAATTAGAAATGAGAAATGATGTGGTACAGTCATTTTTCTGTACAATATAAACCAGGAGGGCTCTTTCATACTATAAAAGGACCATTTCTCTGTGATATTTTTGTTCTAATTTGAGTTTTGTTTATTGAGGACAAATGAATACACTGCATTATGTAGTTTTATACTTTATATATTATATACTTGGAGGTTCAGGTTCTTCAACACAAAAGAGGATGCAGGCGATGCTGATTTCGATGCTGTATCAAAGCGAATAATTTGGACTGAAAAGACTCTTTACAGGATCTCACACTAAGCCTTTGACGTTTTCATGGCTGTTTAAATGTTTGTGTATGTTAACGCCCCCCTGGGTCCCACGCTGTAGGTTTATTTTGCTGCTTCTCCTTTTCCTTCCTGATACAGGACCTTTTGATGTTACTTTGCAACAAAGGTTTACTAAACTCAGTGACCTGTCTGTGTCTCACTTGCTCAGACTCTTACTCAGTCGAGCTTTTTGGTTTTGCAATGAAGTGTCCGCTTTTGCAATGAAGTTTCCCTAGTGTGGATTTAGCAGAATCATCTGGGAACAGACAGAATGCTAGACTAGTAAAGTTGAATCGTGTTTGAACTGATGCTTCATTTGTGAAAGAGACTGAACGTTTAGGTTTGTCATACTATGTGTAATGTTTTTTTTGTTAAATGAAAATCGTATCCAAGCTTGTTCCCCAAGATAGTTCAAACTACTTGGTACATTTGGGACTCTGAACGTGAACATGTTGGGCAATACTTTGAAGGCCAAGTCAACACCTTGAACTTGTTGCATTTTGGCCCTGGTCAAAATCACTTAAACTTTTCCTGCTTCCAACACATCAACAAGAAGAAGTGACGACTAACTTGCTGCTAAGTGCGTCCTACCTCTTGACAGGTGCCATTGTAACATTAGAATAAATGTTTGTAGCAGTATTTCATAATTTTTCATTTTATTTGATTTTTAATTTGCCAGTCAGCTCAAATTTTATGGCTCTTGAGAATTAGGTTTCAGAATGAATACTTTCTTTCATAATTTCTCATAAAGTGGCGGCAATTTATGTTGCTAAAATTATGGACCAGAAGGTCCATAATTTTAGCAACATATTGCTTCACAGCTCAGTTCATGTATTTTAAACAAATGTTGGTGTTTCAGTTTTGGACATTATGGAACTTCATATTGATGCTACTGTACCGCTTTTACAGGTGAATGATGTGAACTTTGAGAATATGAGCAACGATGATGCAGTGAGGATTCTACGGGAAATTGTGTCTAAGCCTGGGTGAGCAGAGTCACTGCGCCTAGCAGATGTAGCCAACCACCAGTGGTCTGAGAGCCCCAGACGGTCCACAATTTTGTTTCAGCCCAACTTGCAGTGCAAAGGAAAAAGGCAAAAATGTGGACCACCTGGGTGTCCCTGAGAGCTGTTTTGAGAACCACTGCAAAAACTGGATACACTTAGATAATGGCACTGACTGTTCCTTCTCTTCAGGCCGATAAGTCTCACTGTGGCCAAGTGTTGGGACCCATCGCCTCGTAGTTACTTCACCATCCCCAGAGGTACCGCATACACTCATGCTTTAATAGCATCTTCATCATGCTGTACTCAGCTGTTCCCGTGGGTGCTGTGTTGAAATGCCCTTTTCATGGTTTTTCCTCAGCGGAGCCTGTAAGACCCATTGACCCTGCTGCTTGGATCTCTCACACTACAGCGCTGACTGGAACTTACCCACACTATGGTATGGGATGATTCCTTTTCTGAATTTTCCTCACAAGCCCTTAAATTGAAATTCTACTGTTCAAAACATCTGTAAAAACCATCTGTAATTTTTAGTAAAAGCTCAGAAGGTGTATGTAGACTCTGATCAGGAATAACAAATAAACTGGCTGTATTTTCATTGCTTTAATCGAGCCTAAAATAAATAGATCAGGCATGATAAGATAGATAAGATGGCACCAGATAAATTACTGCATATCAACAAACATAACCGTTGGTAGATCATGGATGAATAAAATAAAAAATGCTAGAAAATAAAATCAAAATAAATATAATAAAGACAATTATATAATTAATTAATCAGTTAAAATGAAACTCTGCTTTAAAGAATGTATTTATGAAGCATTGCTTTTAAACATTTGTTTAGTCTAGATTCCTTATTGCGCTGTGCTCATGCTTTGTGGAACTGATAGAAGGAAAACTGTTTCTTAACAGAGAACATGCTACATAATACGTAAAAGTTAATTTTGGCAAAACAAACCTTTAACCAAACTGTTTATTTGCTTTTCTATTTCTCATGTATCCAGTTTCTAACTCATGCATTGTTATTAACAAACATAGAAAAGAATATAGTAAAGGGAAAGACTAAAACAGACAAAATGCAATTTAAATGCTGTTAGAAATGGGAGCGGGTTGTGAGATCCTGAACGTGAAATTTAAACCTGATCCCAACATATTCGGAAACTGAGACAGCAGTCAAGTCCCTTCGAGTTTGGACAAAAATCTTGAACTCTTGAACCCTGTTTTCTGTCACAAGGAAATTTTGTAAAGAAATATGAGTTGTTGATTTTCTCTGTAATATACTATTTCACATGAAATTACACATGAAGTCGGTGGAATTTCCTTTTATGTTGTTTTTGTTGCCCTGCAGGCTGTGAACAGTTTTTTTAAGGAAGTGATTTATATGCTGAATGTTTTTTTACTTCATTTTTGGTTTGCAGAATGTGATGACTTACCTCTCTCTGCCAGTAAGACTGATATGGCCACAATAGTAAAGGTTATGCGGTTGCCTGATTCAGGCCTGGAGATCAGAGACCGGATGTGGCTTAAGATTACAATAGCGAATGCTGTCATTGGTGAGTAGGGTTATTTGCGGAGAGAAACAAAATGAATTGACCTATGTGTAATGAATTTGGAATGAGAATCCCAGCAGAGGCAGTCTCCAGAAAGAGCTCTGCATACATTTAGAACCACTAGGGGGAGGTGTTTCACTGTATCTACTGTGCCTTGAGAGCTTAATCAAATAATAACTAAATGTGTAGTGCAATCCGTGATACGAATCTGTACTTCGTGTGTAATTGTTTTTTGTGATAATTTTGGTTTTAATTTGTGTATTTGTTAGGTGCCGACGTGGTGGACTGGTTGTATTCTCGAGTGGAGGGTTTTAAGGACCGCCGTGATGCTCGGAAATATGCCAGCAGTTTGCTGAAACATGGCTACCTGAGACACACTGTTAATAAGATCACCTTTTCAGAGCAGTGCTACTACACTTTTGGAGACCTGTGCCAAAGTACGTTATATCTGCTCTTCTGTCTAGTACACACTTAAAGAAATGTTGGGTCAGAAAAGACGGTGTTGCCAACAATCTATCATGCGTATTGGTAGTGGCATTCACTTTCAGACAGGTTATCTAGGTATTTCTTTGAAATTCATTGGTACATTTGTATTGTAACATTCTAATCTGTTGGTTCCCAAACTGGTTCTGGAGTACAACCTGCCCTGAGCATTTTTTGTGTCAAAACAAAGAAAACCTGGTTTGGATCAGGTGTGTTGGGAGTGGGGAAACTTGTGCAGGGCAGGGGCCGTTCCAGAACCCCCCCTTGGGAACCGCTGTTCT
>JBBIGA010000132.1:26469288-26489662 GCA_037576975.1 Alestes dentex | reverse complement strand
ATTCTAATCTGTTGGTTCCCAAACTGGTTCTGGAGTACAACCTGCCCTGAGCATTTTTTGTGTCAAAACAAAGAAAATCAGGTGTGTTGGGAGTGGGGAAACTTGTGCAGGGCAGGGGCCGTTCCAGAACCCCCCCTTGGGAACCGCTGTTCTACTCAATTAGTGTCCACCCTTCAGTCCGTAATCTGCCTGTCAACTGTTCTTCTTTTACTTCCAGACATGGCATCTCTAAACCTCAATGAGGGCTCTAGTGGTGGTGGTTCGGAGCAAGACACTTTAGCACCACTCCCTCCACCAGGCACCAACCCCTGGCCCCTCGGGGGGCAGCCATATCCCTACCCAGGCTACCCGAACCCACCCCCCAGCTTCCCTCCCGGATACTCGGACCCCTGCCACAGTTTCCACAGCGGCAGTGCTGGCAGCCAGCAGAGTGAAGGTGAGAGAGTATGTGTATGTTATGAGAGAACAGAAAGCGAAAGAAAAAAGATCGTTTGGAGAGTCATTACGAGCAACTATCTTACAGCGATAGAAACCTAGATGTCATAGAGGAGCGACTGTCCCTGTCTACATCCATAGTTCTCCTCTTTTTACTTTTGCTTTCTGTTTTGCTGTAAGGAACTGCTTTTACATAAAGGAAGGGATTCAAACAGGCTGCTGCGTGTTTCCGTATTTGTTCTAATCTATTAGGTATTGTTATGATTATGTCCTGTGAAGTTGCACGCTAAAAAGAAACACAGTGATTTCATTTCAGGACATGTGATTCATCATTTGTCAAAAGCTTGCTTTGAATGTTTATTTTTTACTTTTTTAAGTTAAAAAAAGGCAAAACTCACATTAGCAGGCTAACCTGTAAGCACCCACATTTAGAGTTTTTATTATTCTCTAACCAGAAAATAAAGAAATAAATAAAGACCAATCGGTTATGTGAGCTTTGTAAGTAAGAGTTGAACCAGTGTATACAAGAGTGTGTGTGTGTTGGTGTGTGTGCATCACAGTAGAAAGACAGCAAACTCAGTTTAGTCATGAATGAAGTTCATTTACAAACTGTGCCTATTGTGACTGATTATATCAGCTATTGACTCAGATTATTTTTCAAGATTGTACATCCTGTTGTAATCTGTAAGCGTATCTGATGCTTCCTTGTGCAGGACGAATACCATTTCCCTCAGTGTGCATATCGGGCAGTCATCTGCTTTCTTTCTTTACGATCATTCAGTTTCAGGGGTTCGCCTTTGTCGCTGCATTCGCTTGGATATTCCATATATGTGGTACGGCCAGTTTTAGCGCACCTGGTGTGTTAAATTGCACTCGGAATTTCCAGGTTCACATCACCTTTGTGAACGTGCACTTGTGAGCATGGAGGATGAGGATGGAGTTGAGAATGCACATTAATGAGTGTTCACTGGTTTTATGAAAAAGTAGTGATAATTTAGCACTGATGAAATCATTTTTATAGACATTGTGACACATTTGTGTGTGTGTGTGTGTATGTGTGTTATCCTTTGAGGATTTGGAGTGCAGGATATTTGGCCTTGGATGTGTATAGGGTGAGTGTGAGTTGTGTGGGCTCATGCTTTGATGGCTGGCTGCTTGGCAGGGCTGTCTGTGGTAATTGTGTTGTTCCCTTTGTTTCTGCTGGGCAATGATAGACTGATGAAGGATTGCTCCCAGGACTGGGGGACATGGTAAGCCACGCACCCTCAAACCTGCTTCCTTATATTTTGTTTTTCTATCTCTGTCCCTCCTTCTTCTACCCATCCTTTCATATGCGGTTGGTCACTGTGACATATTCTGAATGGCTCATCAGCCTGTGACTGGTGGTACTGCTCATGTGTCTCTGTGCTCTCTGGGCATGCGTGCTGGTGTGCTGTACTCTCATCATGGTGCCATTCATGGTGTGCATGACCGTGGATCAAACCAATTAGTGGATCAAACCATCACTTCTATGGTCAACCGCAAATTAATTCATTTGTGATGGGGATGGGTATACCAGTATAAAAGTGAATAACTGGTATGACATTGTCTATTGTTTTTGATTTTATCATGCTGTGAATACTGTAATAAGCTCAAAACAATGAACCACAAGCAGCTTCGCCCACAAGCCAAGCAAACATCCTAAATAACTCGTAAAAACAATACAGTTTACGCAGTTGTTTACAGTGTTGCCATGGAATACTATACTTATTTCACTCTATTGGGCAAAACATACATCATTACATGATCCATTGTAACCTTAGCGACCAACCTTTGATAGATACAGCGCATGAAAAAAAGCTCAAATCACTCATGCTGAAATGACGTTTTGTCGATTTTCTGTGTATATGTTAGTGCCACTATAAGTACACGTCACCACTGCTAATTTTAGTGCACACCTGCTATGTAGTTTAACATATTGGAAGAAACAAAATATAAAATATGCTATAACCTTTGAACAGACTTCCAGTCTGTAAAATTCAGCAAACAAACGGTAATTAAAATACAGCATTTACATATTCAGTTTTTTTTCTGTAAAGGATGTGTACATTTGATCTAAAAAAAAAAAACTTTAGGAGACAGGGGGATGATATCAAGAAAAATCATCATCTTCATATGTTGATGGGCCATGTGAGCACAAGGGGCTTGAGTCAAGACATGCTGGGTTCATGTTCAGGGCTTGAGGTATGATGTGTGCTCTTCAAAACCTTTAAAACTTTTCCCATTCTCTTCTCTTTAGGCAGCAGAAGTAGTGGCTCCAACCCCAGTGCAGGGAAAGGACGGAGGCCCTCTCCTCGAGAGAAGGACCACAAGTCGACGTGCTGTGAATCAGAGCTGGGCACATGGGCAGTTCTTCAGGGCCAGAGAGCGCCTAGCCAGCTGAGCCATCACAGCCATACTCGCTCGTGCACCAGTCAGGCCTGCTCCAGCCACAGCCATGCCCAGTCCCACCGGAGCCATGGCGTGTCCCAGCACAGCCATGCCCCTTTCTCATATAGCCACTCCCCCTTCATCCAGCCTGCTCACGTGTCCTGCACTCACAGTGAGAGGAGCCACGCCTCCTCATATGGACCACCAGGCCTGCCCCCTCCATACTGCATGGCTCGCTTGGCCCCTAAAGCCTCAGTGAGCCAATCCGGTCCTCCTGGAGCACCCCCTGTACGTGACTTAGGGAACGTACCTCCTGAACTCACCGCTAGCCGGCAGTCTTTTCAACATGCTATGGGCAATCCTTGTGAATTCTTTGTTGATATTATGTGACAGGACAGTGCCTTTACACTTTCAGAGCACAAGACCCCTGACCTCTCCCTAACAACCCCCCCCTTTAAATTCTTGCTACTGACTATCCCAGCACTGAGACTGTACAAATTGACAGGTAATTTGATACACACTTGTTTCGTCCTTCCAGTATGGAGGACACTAAAAAAAAGCACAGCTCTAGAGTTGACATTGACTCTTAAAAAAAAAACTGCAGTGGCTGCACATACAGTACGTTCAAAATGCAGTGTCAGAGAAACATTGTGGCTTGTATAATTTACACGGTTAACGTCTCTCTTCTGCTAAATATAACTCAGCAGTAGAAAAGAAGGGGGAAACGAAAAAGAAAGCCAAGCATAGGACATACAGCTTGACTTGTGAGACTAATCAGCAGGCGTAAAGCCCTGCAACAAAGAATTAGATGCCAAGCCACACAAACATATAAATAATTGCCAAACAGTGAACACTCTGTTGAACACTGAGTTTCATGAGTCAGAGTCACAATCCATATGTTTCGGCCAGTTACGATGGCCTTTGGCAGCACGAATTGCATGGCTGATAAGGTTCCTTAGAAGTCTATGTTGTAAATGTTGTTTGGAAGAAGTGCTTTATGTGCTGGAAGTTAGTCTTTGACTGTGATGACGCACTCATGGAGTCATCACCCCTTTTCCAGTGACAATCAGTCATGCCATTTAAGTACACTATGACCACTGTATGTCTTACATGTTGCAGAGTGTGGCATCGAGTAAAGATGACCACACATGAGTTTCTGTGTCACATACTGAAACTCAGTATTCGTTTCTGTACCCCTGGTGATACGATGTTTAAACAAAAAAAAAATACAGTAGTTGCCATATGTGCAATAAAGCATCGCTAAGCCACGTGGCAATGCTATACGACTTTGAACAGTAACAGACAGGTGCCTACATGTACTGTACAGCATCACCACCGGTTGTCTTATTGTGTAATTCTCTTACATTAATGTCCTGGCAATGACTAAGGTCACAGACAAGACAGATGGTAGTAGACTAGAGGTTGAATGGAATAAAGCGAATGGAATCGACAGGACAACCAAAGGTATTTGGCAGACATTGAGCTGTGTCTTGCTTTTTTAAAGGGACATTTGTTTTGATGTGGAAAAAAGATATTGTGGTAGACTTTTCTGGTTAAAAAAAAAAAAAAAAAAAGTAGTGAAAAGTCCAAAAAAAAAACATGCATTGTGCTTGTTTTAAAATGTCCTCTTGCTGAACCCATTCACCCTAGTTGCAGTGGGAAAGAATGACGACATTCTTTCAACTCTTGAAGCACTTTTGAAATGTACCTGTTTGGCCCTTTAGTATAAAACACTGTTCATAATGGAAGCTATTTGCTTTATTTCTTCAAAAAAAAAAGAGGAATAACAAATTGTACATATGGAAAAGAATATATATATATATAATTAAAAACAATAAAATATATGACTAAAGATGTGGTTGAAGAGTGGAGTGTGATGTGTATATGTGTGAAATATTTGAAAGGTATTCATAAATCATTCCTGGGTTTACCTTAAGACGTTCTTTAATAGGAGCTTATGGAGTTGAATTTTTGTGTATGTGAGTTGAAATGTAAGTGATATTGCAACCTACCGGTTATTTCAGATGTTCTAAATTTCAACACTACACCAGGCAATGAAGCGGCAGTTACCTTAGATAGCTTCACACTGCTTTCTGAGATGGTAAGTCGACCGTTTGATGGTAAGTCGAGCCCACAACTTTGCACCATTTCTGGCAAATGCATCAAACCCCCCCACCCAACCTCCGTTGATATGTGTGTATGATCTACATGTGTGGCGGGGGTGACTTCGGTCTTGCTGTTGCGCTCACAACCAAAGGAAGCGAGCACAGCGATTCAAACCTCAAACTTAACTGCCTTACACTCTGAAGATAAGAAAAAAAAAACCACGATCACAGAGTTAAAAGAGGCAGAAACAGCGAATGATGATTAAAAATGGGACAATGGTAGTTTCGCTATGACCTATAGAGCGGCGAACGTCATACACAAAAGTGCTCCTCAGTAAAAGGACTATGACAGACTACATTTCAGACAGACTGACGAGAAAGTTGTGGGCCGGTGATGTCATGTGTGGGAGTGTGTAGTGCGTGAAGTCGTGGGATATAGACTACGAAAGCTGTGCAAGCGATCTCTTGAGTGACACATTCATGACAAGAGCACCAGTGCAGTATGTGCTGAACTGTACATGTTCAACTGTAGGTCAAGAGCAAACGTGATGCTCAGATAGATGGGGGGCCATCTTTGCGCTGTAAAATGAAGATCAGAGACAAGAAAAGTATCATTGAAAAATTGATTGGGCAGAGAGGGCCCAAAGACCAAAATGACAACTGTTGAGTGTTGAGATATGAGAGAGAGAGAGAGAGAGAGAGAGAGAGGCAGAACATACTACAGTGTTCATCAGTGATTGGAATTTCAAATTCACCAAACATCAGAAAGTCTTTGAGTGACCCCCCTTCACCATTCTCACTGAGGCAGTGTTACCCACAGCTTACTGAGGGAACATTACAAGAGCCTTTGCTCTTCAGGATTCGTGGGACGAAAAGGTTTCAGGAAAAAAAGTGTTTAAAAATAAAAATGAAAGATGATTTGTAACCACATTTAGGATGTTGGAAGAACCTGATTTGCAGCATTCATGTGACTTGGTGGGGACTAGAACCTGCTTTAGAACACCAGCCGTTTAGGAGTTTTAACGGCTGTTTGTGTTGACTCATTACCAGCTGACCTTCAACAGAGGTGGAAAGCCTGGTGAATACCGAAGTGACCTAAGCTGTTTAGAGTTTTGAATCAGCTCTGAGACAGAAAAAAGACTGACCAAGCATGACACCGCAGAATACACAACTTTCTTTGTTCCTTTATAAGACGCTCTTTGTATGTCAGAAAAAGTCCCATGTTGAGGCAAAGCTGAACTATTTCCTGCTGCGGTGCTTCCTTCCAAGGCTTTATTCCACCTATAAATGTAGACCTAGTCTTATAACTCACTGAACAACTTACAATAGTTCATTCTTTACACTGAGCCTCAAGGGAATCGGTGGTTGGGACTCAATCACACAACCACGTGTGAAGACGCAAGGACACCACCATGACTTCATGTAGGGGTGGTTCGGGTATGAGTGGGGCAGACCATGCGTAACAGTGTCTGGGGTTACATCAGGTTCATCATATGAGTTTTGGTTTCATTCAAATGGAGGTCTAATTTGGGAGTTCTAATCTTTCAATTTTGCGACATTTTTTGATGAATGTCAGGCAAACAAGTGATGAACTAGAGGTGTCATTACTGGCAGGGATGAAATTCATGTTCAGAGCATCTCATGAAACTAAGTCAGTCTGTCTTTTGATGAGTTTTCAACATTTGAATATCTGCATTGGACAACACATGCTATCTGTTGAACACACTGCCAAACTACTTTTTACGCTTGGCAACCTAGTCTTGCCTTTCCTGGTTTAACCGCTTAGGATCATTTTTACAGACAAACATAAAGACCTCATATGGTGACTATATAGTGGCCCTGATATCAAACTTAAGACAAGGCTTTGATCCTTGTCCTGGACTCTGGGTCGATATAATTTGGATTAGCCTTTCCTCCAGCTAAATCATTTCCCATGAAAAGTATCATTTTGACACTCCCTCCGAATCTGCGTTTCACACCAACACAGAAACAAGTAGGTGAAGCAAAACTGATAACATCATGGGAAAGATCCGGGACAACTCAGACAGTTACATGTTATGCAAAAAAAAAGATAAGAGGGCTTCTCATTTCACTCTTCTGTTAAATCCTAGTACACTAAGCAAGAAAAGAAAATGAAATCATAACCCGATATTTACTTTCATTTGACCTGAAAAGGATGCTCTTCCAAATAAATGGACATAATGACTGTGTGCATAAATATGTCATTGTTGCCCTGTCCCCAACTGTTCTGTCCCTGAAACAATTCTTTAAAACAATTTTAAATTTGAAAATAAGAGGAGTTGCTTTCCGCATAGAAAGAGTCTGTATTAGATAGCACTATATCCAAGAGTGAAATCTTTCAGTGCTCAGGTGTTGATTCAGTACTCACCAGCTGACACCAGCTGATTTGTATATTTATTCAAAGACTCCAAGCTGTTTGCAAGGTTTGGAGAATTATTTCCTGTGGTTAGTCATGATGGTAGAGAGACAAAAACAGACATCCTTGTACACTGTTCGACATATCCAGCACCTGGCAACTTAAGAGCTGTTTTTTAGGCTCAGTTCCAGGACCATTAGTGGCACCACTGAGGTTCCCTTGAGCAACGTACTGTCCCCACATACTGCTCCCTGGGCGCTGTGCTGGTGGTAGCACGCAGCTTCACACGGTGCGTGGGTCAAATGCCAAGAAAGAATTTCACATTGTTCACACTGTGTCCTGTGGTGTGTTCACATGACTATAAGGGGCCACTTTATTTTACTTTTAATCTAAGCACTGAGTCTATTATAGGGAGATCCCAAGTTCGGCCCCTGGTGGTGCCACATAAATCCATGGCTGAGAGTACAAAATAGCACAACAGGCTACACTTTCTCATGGTGGGCAGGATGGCCCTCCACTCTCCTGATCTCCTGTGATGCTAGCTAGTAGGGGCACATGTTAGCTGAAGTAGAAGGACTGACGGTTAGTGCTCTCCTCAAAATGTGTTAAGCTGTCCAATGATATAGCTTTAGCAGCTGTTTAAAAAGATGCGTTGAAACTTCTCTGTCTAAGAGGAAGCACTTCCCCTTCCCAGTGGTGGTGGTACTGTGAGATAAGGGGAGTCCTAGCCAAAGTGTGGAACTGAACATGGCTAAATAAATTAGGCTAGAACAAAGGAAAAAGTAAAAAAAAAAAAAAATTAAATAATAAAAAAAAAGCAACAGTCAGAGCTGTCATTCTGTATATAAACATTTATTCCATTTGTCCATATCATCAACTGAATAAGGTTCTATTAATTGAATAGATTTATATAAAATTCTTTATATAAAAACAAGAATATTTCCCAGAATTCATATGTTCCACCTGTCCAATAAAAGCACCAATAAAAGACAGCAGAATCATAGCCTGCCAATTTTCAAAATAAAATGATTGGCGCTATAGTTGGATTTTATAGTTCTTGAGACAGCTGGCACTTTCTAAAGAAATATCAGTGTATACATACAAATGACAGGCTTTACGTCTGTTGTGATATGAAACAGAAACTATATGGGACACACTCAAATGAGTAGTATTGTAAATCCCACATTTGGCTGAAATTGTGACTTCTGACGGGGACCAGAAGGGAAATTACAGCCCAAAATTTGAATGCACAATAAAAAGGGAGATAGCAGAGATTGCTGAACGTTTAAATATGGCCAAACTAAATGCTTGGAAGGCTGATTAGATATCTGTAGAAATAAAGTGCTGTAAACTATGGCAAATCAGGCATCATCTTGGCAAATCAGGCATCATCCCTCTGTGCTTACTCTGTTTACTGACTGTGTGCAAACAGTTGAATGAAGCTTCCTTTGTCGTCTGTTTGCCCTGATTTAGCCTGATCTGTAGCCCATGGCGTTGCTAAACATATTGGTAGAGCTGATTAAAAATGTGTAAGTGTCCATTTGTCATTCGTGAACACACCACAGGACACAGTGTGAATAGCACGAAATTCTTCCTCTATATTAAACCCATCCACCAAGTGAAGCAGCGGGCAGCCAGGAACACAGCGCCCGGGAGGCAGTGTGTGGAGACGGTGTATTGCTCAAGAGTACCTCAGAGGTGCCACTAGCCGTCTAAACCCACACCTTTCTGATCACAGGGGCAACTCCTGAACCAGAAGACCAACAGCATGTGGATCCACTTGGACACACCAGCGCTTTCAAAAATCACTGCCATCACGCTGTGTGGTAAACACCACTGGCTACTCGGGCTTCTCCTGCTGAAGGAACTTCACCATCACATCAGACAAGTTTAGGGTATTTTGGTGTGGTCAGTTCAGGACTTTGCTTGCATGTAGAAATATTCATATTTGGACTACTTAAGAACTTGAGCATTTAGATATCTGATGCTAAAATGCATCCCACATAGATCAAAATGTATAATATTTTGGGAACATTTTTTGTTTACAATAGTTTTTTTTAGAACACCATTATTACTGTTATGGCAAGATCGTTGCTGAACTTGTTGCTAACCGATAATGACCATTATTTCCTCCAAACTAGAGCTACTGTAAACAAACAATACATTCAGGTAGTTATTTGGGTCTAAACGTGTTGTAAAGTTGAGTTTACTGGTTAGTAAAAACGAGTACTGTTTTAAAAAATGAATGCACCAAATTGTATGTTGTACTAAACAGCTAAAGTTCAGTGCTGCGTGCGGTTTATGATCTGTGGCACATTTCTGCTGTAATACGAACATTTGCTTATCAGATTGGAAAATCAACCCACTGACATGTGCGCAGATATTACGAGTGGTTTAGAATGTTATACTGTACAGCAAAAAAAAATCACTTGATCTCCAAGTGGAATCTAGTTATGTCTGATATTTTTTTTTCGAGACTGTTATTTTAATATGAAATATTAAGATCACTTTCAATACGTTTGCTCTTTTTTAGTGAAATGTGCTTTAAGCAGGTGGACTTAACTGCCAGTAAAACAAGAATATTTCACTTGATATACTCACATAAGTTAGATGTCAAAATATAATTTATTTGGAGTGTTGTGATTTTATTTTATTTATTTTTTTTTTTTGGAACCATGAGATCTTAAATGATCCGAGCTTAAAATCAGTTGTCAGCAGATCATAATACTAATAAAGTTTACAGTGTAATAATGCTGCTTATGTATTTATACTCCTTACATTAGTATTTTGTAGAGTCGTCTTTCACTGTAATAGCAGCTTTAAGTTTGTTTGGGCTGTGTTTCTACCATCTTTGTACATTGTTAGGGTGGGATTTCTGGCTGTTGTTCCAGGCAGATTTGCTCCAAGTTGTTCTGGTTGGTTGGATGACTTCAGTAGACGGGTTTTGAATAGCGGCCCAGATTATTGATTGAACTGAAATCTGCACTTTGACTTGGCCATTGCAGAAGATTTACCTTTTTTGGTCACTCTAGTGGCCATCCTCCTACAGGCCAGTTGTATACAGAGGTCTTAATATCTATGTTGATGCCCCCCTAGTCCACTGGACTCTGGAGCTCCTTCAAAGTCATTGTTGACTTCTCTGTGGCTTCCCTCACCAGTCCCTTTCTTTCTCTCGCACAGTTCATTTCTAATTGCTCTTGGGACTTAATTTTCACAGCTTTCCTTCAGATTCAGTTTGACCAATGGAAGTGGGTCCATGATCCAGAAAAGGTTAATATTATCATCACTTTAATTAATTCACAACACAGAAGGCACATTTATGAGGATAAAATGTCATTTGTAATCTAGGCAAATTACTCTGATTACTCTTAGGGGGTTGAAGACGTCTGTAAAACATATCCAAATTGTTACAAATGGACACAGAGCTCTTCACTCCATGCCTGTTGATTTTTGATTCATTGTAGGTTGGGCTGATTTCAGATGAAGAATATAGTTATATAAGTTAATCATTTTAAATCTTCTATAGTAAAAATACTTGAGATGACAGCGTATGAGTCAGAGCTCCGCCTCTGTGGTTAAAAGGCTGCGGGTTAAAACTCCCTCACCAGCTGTTGGACTAATTTTCATCTAGTGTCACTGCTGCACTGCAGAGTTTCACCTTCAGCCAAGACCCCTACTACAAGTAAGATATTTCAGTTTTTTGACTATTTGTATTTTGAAGAATAAGGCTTATCTTCATTTAAAGCTGTAAGCCATTCCAATAGATGTTTACTGTTATCCGTTTTTTTTTTTTTTTTAGTGAAGCTTAATGTTGACAAGATTATTACAAGATTATTAATTTTAAAGAGAAATAAATGTGAAGATTTCAGAAACTGACATCTTTTTCATATTTATACATTATCTACCCCAGGCAACTGCACATTGAATGATTTTCAGAAGAGAATAAGAGACTCATTTTGTTGAGTGAATAATAACATTAGCTTTTAATGGACCTTTTTTGAACTTTTTTGACAGACATGCATCTCATCTTGTGTCATCTCCTGCTCATCTCCAGTCTGTTTTACACCAGTGTGGGAACAAAGGAGGGCTGTGAAGATTGGGATCTGTCTCAAAGTGAAGTATGCTGCAAAAAGTGCTATCCAGGTAACAAATGCACAACTTGTGGAATATTAATGCTAATATACTTGTTTCATGAACATGCTGTGGTTAGGTATGATTCTGTTCACTTTGGCACTGACTTTGTTTAATGCTTGAAATCTGATAGAAATGGGGAAATCAGAGACTTTACATTGGGGTCTCAACATAGGGAATATGTGGGGAAGAGGATTTGGCTCTTAACACTCCTTAAACTGCCTGTATCTTAATATGCAAATGCAGATAGCTGCAAATGATTTTCAGAAGTGTGAATGCTCTTCTTTGCTGCTGTTTAAGCCAGAAAAACAAGATAGTCGGACTGTCATTTAGCAAAGGTGTTCAAAGGGAATCCCCACCAGACAGTACTGCATGCGCTGTATGAGTGTGAGAATATTGTGTATTTTGGTGTGTGGTTATAGGGAACCGCTTGGTGGCACGCTGTGGAAAAGACCCAGCCAAGCTTTGTGAGCCTTGTGGTCATGATACTTTTGTGACCAACCCTGCGCAGTACTTCTGTAATAGATGCAATCAATGCATAGGTATGTAATACTAAGCAATGCAACCAATGCAAATACTAAAATGTGACAATTACAGAGAAGCTTCAGTCATTAATGCCACCTTTTACAATATCTGAAGCTTAAGATCTGGACATCAGGAAAAACGTTTACTTCAGTTTTGTTCATGGATATTCCTACAGGTCCACAGGTTGTAAAGGAACCCTGCACTGCCAGCTCTGACACTGTGTGTGGCTGCAAAGATGGATATAGATGTGGAAACCTGCAATGTTCCTTCTGTGTAACTGAGTGTGGAAAAGGCCAAGAGCCAACAAAAGAACGTAAGAATACCCCCTAACACAGCTTTCAGTATTACCTTGTTTGTGAGGACATTCAACTGAATACCATACCGTAGCTGAGTAATCCTAAACCAATCCACAACCTGAGACTACAAAGGACCTATGAGCTCACATTTTTGTTATTCATCCTGCTGTGGTGCTTTCAAATGCTTCTTTTGAACCAACAAACGTCCACCTCTGTAAACACACAGATGGGTTCACGCTTTTCTTTGGTATTTGCAGGGACTTGCAGGAAATGTCCTAATGGAACATTCAATGACAAAATCCACAGCAAATGTCAGCGTTGGAGAACAAGGTAGACCTTTATCACAGTGAAGGCAGAGGAATAGTTTTATTTGATCTGAGACTGAACTTGCTTGCTTATTGTAATTATTCTTCTCTGTTGTCTTTAGTTGCCCAGAAGGAGAGACACTTGTGTTTACAGGAAATAACTCCAGGGACAATGAGTGCAGGACCCCAGCACGGCCAACTGGTAAGAAAAAAAGTATAAAAAATGAACATACATTACACTGTATTTTAAGGAAGTTTAGCCATAAAGTACATTTATCACATCTTTGTTTGTAACAGCATTCGCCCCAGTGGAACACTTAACAAAAAGCAAGAAAAAAGGTAAACGCAAACTGGGCTAAGAGTGAAAACACAATGCTGGCATTCCAGTTGTTTCACAGGAATCATACTTAACATTTTCATGTCTAAAGTAGTAATAATTACGTTTTCTTACAGACGACATGGTCTGGCCAATAGTTGGAACAGCTGTGGGCATTTCTGTAGTAACCATTGTCATCATTGGCATCCTGGCGTTTGCTCATCGAGGAAAAAAAACCAAGACAAAAGTAAAGACTGAGGACCTGATGCCAGATATGCGTCCAGGTAGATTTAAGGACATGACCTTTTGTCTGGTGAAGCAACGTATCTTCACCTCCTTACTGATCACACATCTACTTTACACTTCTGCATGCAGTAAATACCCATGACTCACATCACTCTTCAGCGTTGACTGTTAGCAGCTGACATGCTAATTTTTGTCCTCCGTGTCTGTTCACAGTAGAGCTAAGGGTTATGCAGGATGATTCGTGGAGTTTCCGGCAACCTGAACAGGAGCAAGGAGGCAGTTCAGAGTCTATCAGCACGCAGGACTCGGAGACGAAGCTCATAGTGTGAACTTCACTGACAACTTCTCTATTTCTCACTAATGCTCGGGTGATAAAGAGCTGGCTCCTGGACCTGGGCTTGCAGGGGGCCCATTTTTTTATCCGTTAGAGTGAAGAGGGTTTGAATCTTTTTACAGTGTTTCTCTACACTCTGGGTTTTCAGGATATAGACGCTCAGACCGGACAAGAGTTAAGACATGCTGCCACTGTTGGACATAGACAATGGCCCTTGGAGCAGTCACTGAATTTACTTGAAATGACTTCAAAGTGACACACCGGACCAGGTCTTGAAGTGGATATGGGTAAAAAAAAAACCTAACAAACTATGAAGTTCCAAGATCACAGCAGCAACAACTGTTCAAGGACGACAACATATAAAATCAACAAAACAGTGCAGGGCACCTACAAGAGACTTGGACAATGCTATGACTTTACTAATGTTTGCAGTAGTAAAGTGCATAGACAAGAGCCATAAACAAACTCGCTTCTCAGCCGTGTAGGAGTGAAGAACACGAAACACAAACTTCAGACAGCTCACTTCAGAGTGGGTGACACCTACAACCTGCTACGTCACATTTACAGGTCGCAGGGTTGTGAAATACCCTGGTGGGCTTCCCCCGGTTTCCTGCTGTAAATGGCCCTATTTTGAATGTCTCGTTTGAGAGCTGAACCATCTCAGGGGGAGGAAGATTGAAAAATACTTTATTAACTCAGAAAATTCCTGGTGCTCTGTTACGAAAAAAAAAAAGAAGAAAGCAGGCACTTCTTATGAAATGTAAAGGGGAATAATCCAGGCACTTGCTTTACATACAACTAAGCGTAGCTTATGTAAATATGATACTGATTGTAGAAGTACTAAATATGATCTATTGTGCCATAACAGTGTGTGGCAGAGCAAAAGGGAAGTTTATATTTCCTGTAACTATCCACGGGGAGCCTTGAGGGAGCACATATGTTCTTTACAGGGTTTCCCCTGAATGGACTTCCTCTCTAGGTTGCAGGGAAGCACAGAGCTGAGAGGGTCTCAGAAGAGTTAGGCCAGGCACTACAAGGTACTGCTGACCTTAAGCAATGTCAAATGGATGAGTCATCCCCAGTCTTTAAGGAATATAATTCCTGACACCACACAGTAAGAAACATGTCAAAGGACAGGGCACTCAGCAGTTTTGTCACATTTTAACTTTCCAGTGACTCAGAGGGAGTTTACCCAGTAGGTGACCCATACGCTTTTAGAAATCTAAAGTGGCTGTGACTCATTCAGAAGATAAAGATCTCCAGATCATCTGCTGTAAGGAAAATACTTTTAGTATCACTTGAGCACGTGTATCACTGCGAATCACCTGAGGCAACATTCCTTTGTTCAGAGAAAATAACTAGTCAGGCTTTAGAAACTTCTCCTCCAGCTGGTTTTACTTGGGTTCTTCCAAACTGTTTGGTTTTTGTTTTCACGCAAAGTAATTCCAGGGAATATCTCATATTTCCAACAGCCTCTGCCCACAGTTCACCTGTAGTAGGAAGGACACAAAGCACTGATTGCTTATCCTAATATTACATATTTGCAGGCCAGATGGAAGTAGGGGAAGGATGGGCAGCCGCCACTTGGGAAAAACCCAGAGAATCCTTGCTTGATAGCAAGCTGACCAAAAGGGATCACGGCAAAAAAAAAAGGGACTGTCCACTTATCGCTCGTGACACAAGGACAAAAATACCTTCACAACTAATAAAAGGTAATGTTGATAGCCAGGGCACCAACATGCTGGATCATGTGGATGATTACTGTTCCAGTGACCTACATGTGTCAACTTTATATCTGAACTTTGGTCCAAGCAGTTTGAATAGATTTCTGAGACCATTCAGTCCTTATATTGTGCACTGATATTGCTGTAAACCTCTACAGTTTGTGCAGTTTACCTTGTTTGTGCAATATTACCCTTGACCAACCAATTGTAAAATACAACTTGTATATATCATGATCCAAACAAGAAACTACATTAAAATCTTATATAAACACTGTTCCCACAGGTTCTTGAAATCTTTGAAAGAAAAAAAAAAAAAGCTTTTGAAAATAGACATTAACAAACACGCATATTTGAAAGTGCTTGTATTTATCTCCTTGTTTTATGCACCACCTACCTGGAGAAAGTGTGATAGAAAGTACATGCATCAGAGACTGAAGTCAAATGATGCTGGTTCAATAGCTGCAAACAAACAAGAACAGTAAATAACCTTGATGAGTGTCTGAAAAGATGCCGCACTGGTTCCTTAAATTTGAGGAAACTAGGCCGGGAAAGTCCTTAATTTTATTGGATGTTTAAGGTGGTGTGGGAGCCTGCGAAAAGAATCAGCCCCACAAAAGCAAAATCTCAGTCAGTTACTATAGGATAATCTAATGCTTCAGTTTTGTGGTGTAAGCAGAAGTTTCATTTTGTTCATTTTTAAAGAGGTGTTTCCCATAACAGCTGTCACAGGAAATAACTTTTGGGGTAATAGTCCCCTTTTATCTCTGCAAATAAAGTTAATAAAAGATGTACAAAAACAATACTTCTGGTTGTAGTATAGTATACAGACATAAGCAAAATATTAGGTATAAACAATATTAGGTCACTTTAGGCACAAAACTTGCTTTTATACACTTTCCCTGAATCTGCTTGTGTTTTGAGAAAGCCCCCCAAAAGTTCAACAAGGTTTTGAAAATGTGTAAATGTAAACTTAAATGTATAAATTGTAAATGTAAATGTATAAAACTTAAATGTAAAAATTAAACTCCGCTCTAATCAAAGCACACATGGGTCTTTTTACTAAGTTTGAATGTTCTTGAAGTTCAGGTCAGGACAACATTCTTACACAAGCTGTATTTACCACAGATGCCACAGTTTTGTACTTTGTTCAGTTTTATAGTATAAATAAGCAAATTAAATCAAAAACACATAGCACAATAAGTGAAACACAGGATGCACTTTTGTACAAACTATACAATATGGTGAAATATGTGCCTGTATTAAGCTACTCTACACAGAAATGCTGATCTGGGATCAGCTTTCTCTCTCATTTACAATAAATTTACTGACAGGAACTCTCCTACCCTGACAGGCTTGATGACTATGTACATTAGACGTAAACTTAATTCGTAATATAACAAAAACGGGGAAAAGGTTGCTTAAATCATGTAGATAAGCACCCAGCGGAAACAGGAGGAAATGATAAAAAAGTGCATGTCAGGACATTGCTGTAGTGTGTGGAATTTACATTTTTTGTGTGTTTCTCAGTAATAACTGAGAAGCAGTTTTTCTAGGAATGTCAGTGAGCTGTGGCTTTGTGAAACTCAGCTTTGCTCAGGCAAAGGCAGCAGTAGCCTTTTAGCAATGACCAAAAGTAAACAGAGCATTCCCAGTGGAATCAGGGCTTTTACACTGCCAGTTGTGCAAAACAGGACAGATAAAATGAAACAAAACAAATGACCAATACAAAAAGTACAACTGAATATTACAGAATTTTTCAACAGATTTATGTCCCTGTGGAGTATCCCCTTTGTGTTACCGTGACCTGCTCACAAAGACGATTACAGTGTTATCTTGAAGGTCAACTCTCCCTAAAGCTACCAGAGAAAATGGAACTAAAGGACTGGGAATCCCCTTAGTTTCTCTGAAATATGCCCATGTTATCTAACTCTAATTAACTGTGCTACTGTAAACAGATGTTGACCTGCTAATGTCACTGCTGCTTACAGTTTTCTTTTGGATTAGTCTTCTCCTTTTTCTCTTTGGTCTTAACTTGTGCTGGTTTGTCGCTCTGCCGTTTGGTAGGCGACACAAAAGCAGGCTCCTCTGCGAGATCACATGGACTGGGTTGGATTTGGCAGGTCACTGTAAACACAGAACAGCTCATTTATGCAGACTGACAAGCCGCCACATCAGGTACACTTACCTTGTATCTACACGTTAATTGTCCCCGTTATCAGCTGGTAGGTAAAGGGGAGCTAATAAATAATGTAGAGAAGCAGATACACTACAGTCTGTAAGTGTACAAAGTACATTTAAACTGTAAGTGCAGATAATACATTTACAATGAGTGTAGATTATATTTATATATGTATATACAAAAATGTACATAAAGGATCATAACACAAGTCTTACCTGCAATGTTCCGTCCTGTATGCATGGTCCCTGTCCTTTGAAAAGTGGGATCTAGTTCCTCAGCAATATTCCTGAAGTGGTGCTGCCTAAGATGATATTGGTAGTTTATTGAAGTCTGTGGGTAGTTAATTTTTAACTAATTGAAGGACTGTGACTTACATGGCCATAGGGTTGGAGTTATGGGGCTGATCCTCTGGGAAGCATTCCTCAGTTGGAGACAGAAGCCCCTCTGAGTCCAGTCTCTCTCTCTGCACCTGCAACAGAAGCAGGACATTATTCTTATTTAATTATGTAAGAACATGTTAATATGAGGAATAGAATTTATAGCTGCTAAAACATACCACACTATAAAGGGCAAAAATGAGTGCTTGATTTTAGTATTTCAGTATTTCTGGATACACACACGCAGATCAGCCATAATATTACACCACCTGCCTCGTACTTCAAAAACAGCTCTGACTCATTGAGGAATGGACTTCTATAGTGTCTGGAACCAAGACAGCCGTTAATCCAGCAGTTAGTCCCATAACTTACAAGGTGATGCCCACATGGATCAGACTTGTTTGTTCAGCAAACCTACAGACACTAGATCTGGGGAATTCTGAGGTCAACACTGTAAAACTGTTATGTTCCTCAAACCATTCCTGAACAATTTTTGCAGTGTGGCAGGGATCATTATTCTGCTGACAGAGGTCACTACCATTACCATTATTGTTGCCATCAATACAGTTATACAAGTTAGAGGTTCACCAGCAGAAGACTGCCAAAAACATCACACTACCCTGGCAGCTTGTCTGCTTCCCATGGCGCATACTGTCGCCTTATCTTCTCGTCTGTCCACATGACGTAAGGGAAAACACAGTTCATCAGGCCACCTTCTTCTGTTGCTCCATGGTCCAGTTCTGGTGCTCATATGAACATTGTAGGCACATTTGGTGGTGGGCAGACCAGAGCACACAGTGTGAACGGGACGAAATTGTTTCCTACATTAACATTCACCCACATGCATCAAAGAGCATCGGGAGCCCATGACCCTATCACCAGTTTACTGGTTGTCTTACCCTGGAACAACGTTTGGAAGATACTAACCACTGTGTACAGGGGACACCCCCACAAGACCCTCCGTTTTGACCCAGTAGTCTTGCCCAGCGGCCTCCAACCTTTTTTGGGCCATGGACCAGTTTCATGTAAATCAATATTTTCACGGAACGGTATAGATACAACTAAAAACAACGTGCTTTTTTTTTTTTAAACTCATTTTTGCTAGCTTGTGGGCCAAAAATGCTCGTGACCGAGACGAGCATTTTTTTTTTTCAAAATAAAAGCTCTTTAAGACTCTGATAATCAGTAAAAGATTTTTATTCTGTCTTTCTGTGCAGGCCTGGTAACAAATGACTCACGGATCGATACCGGTCTGCGGCACAGTATGTTCTGTAACACATCCATATACCCCACTGCCTGATGGCTCATACTGCCAATGGTTATCCCTCTAGGTCCTGTGTATTCATTCTGTGTCATGTATTACATGGACTATTTATTCTGACTTTTTAGTAATACTAATAACTCTTTGGTTTAGGATAATGGTGGTACCTGTCTGTCGAAGACAGCTCTCTCTTCAATCATCTCTCTGTACTCCTGCACAGTCCCACAACCTTCCAGTTCACGAGACTGATGCTTAGCCTTGATCTCTTGCTTCTGCATGAAGCGTGCAATCTCCTGTAATGAAGACATCATGATGATGAAATGATACAGTATGTCAACATAGAGGCTAATATTTTAGTAGTAAAATGTTTACGTAAGATGTCTGAGTCTTATTACTTCATCTTGAGCAACCTGCGCTACTCTGAAGTCTCCTTCTGGGTAAGCGCTCTGGAAAGAGGGTGAATGCGGTGCCTATGGATAAACCAGTTAAACAAAACGATGCATATTGACTGTGGATTTT
Organism: Alestes dentex; assembly: GCA_037576975.1. Lineage (NCBI taxonomy): Eukaryota > Metazoa > Chordata > Actinopteri > Characiformes > Alestidae > Alestes > Alestes dentex. The sequence goes on along the minus strand of JBBIGA010000132.1, from coordinate 26,470,123 downwards.
TGAACATTTGTTGCACAAAATCTGTGATGCTCAAATCTGGTTCTGGAGGGATTTGGTCCAGCACAGTTTGATGATTTCCTTGCTCAAAAGCCCCTGGTTCAACTCACCCGTTAACTACCAGGTTGTGTTTGAGGAGGGAAACTACCTAACAGCGCTGGACACCAGCCCTCCAGGACCAGATGTGGGCACCCCCTGAACTAAATGGTTTCAGATTGTCATACAAAGTGTAACAGTACACAAGGAAGACACAAGAAAACACGAAACACAGCTCAAATAGGTTAGGCAGCAAGGCCATGACGCAAAGCACTGAACGGTCAACAGAAAAATTAAGATTTTGGAGTCGCCTGGAGAAAGTCCTAATCTGAACCCCACAAGATGTTTAGGCAGGACTTTAAATGGACAGTTCGTGCTCAAAAGCCTCTTACCCCACAAGATGTTTAGGCAGGACTTTAAATGGACAGTTCGTGCTCAAAAGCCTCTTACTCCAGTGTGAAATTCAAAGCAAAGAAAAGTGGACCACAGAGAATTGTGCCGTTTGAGCCTAAATGGCTGTCAAAAGAGGAAGTGGACAAATCCTCTAAATTGTGTAACTGTATTCTGGTGGGATACTCTTACACCACTGAGAAACTTCTCCTCCTCTGCTTGTAGCCTGCGAGCTAGCTCTTCATCCAGCAGGACCTGTTCCAGCTCCCCCAAGTCCAAAGAATCTCCATCCCTCCTCAGCCCAGACTCTGTGGGGGAGTTAATTTAGTTAGTATGAGGTTGGTGGGGTGGTGTGTGTGTGTGTGTGTGTGTGTGTGTGGGGGGGGGGGGGGGTCCATGAAGTCACTTTCCC
>JBBIGA010000132.1:26454870-26469278 GCA_037576975.1 Alestes dentex | reverse complement strand
TTTTTCAGTGAGGTAGCTTGCTAATTCTGAAATAACAAACAGGGGATTTTTACAGCCCACCAGCACCTACAGGTGGTCACACTGAAGACATAAACAGGGGGATTCTGTGTGAGGTCATGCCAGCATAATGAAAATTAAGTGGGAAGTGTGTAATTGACTTCCACCTTTTGCATGTTTCTCAGACGCTCTAGGAACATCTGCTAAATGACTAAATGCAAATGTATTTAAACTTAAATGCATTTTTTGCTTCAATTACAAATATTTTTCACTTTTATACAGCAGTTTTACAAAGTGAGTGTTCCTGTCCTATCAGTAAAGTAAAGCATTATTGGTGTGACTTGCAACAGATGCTATAAGCATATTGTCATAAGTCATCATGGTAAGTTAATATAAACCATTAATATGTTACCATTACCAGTAATTGTCATGAGAGATTTTACGTTTGATGTAATGACCATAACATGACTGGCATGAGACACAAGCATACTAGGAATGGACTGCTTTCCTTGTGTGGTTGGAGTTTAACGTTTAATGCAAAGGAAATAACAAATGCATGGAACCAAATCGGGAGTGATTTCTTCAATTAGAACCATAGACAAAAGAACAGCGCATAAAGAAAGACAGACATCTTAAAAATCAAAAGAAAACCATACAAATATTTGATCATAGAGATGTGAAAACCAATAAGAAATGTCAAAAAATTGAACACAGGGGAAAGGAAAGAGACCACCCAGCGTGAGAACAAAAATCAATCAAAAGGTGAAATGACCAAGAAGAGAGTCCTAAAAATGAACAATTTAAATTTAAAATTTCTTGAAACAGATAGAGAGGAACACAAGCAAAAGGACCAGGCAGAGCTTGTTTTTTGATTGTAGATGGTTGAGAAGAATGAGCAGACGGAGAGAGATCATTGGAGACCGGAGGCCAGACCAGATAATTGGGGAGAGGGGCAGAACTTGATTACCTGCTCTAGAAGAGCGATCTCTACAGGCCACACTGTGGTTGCGGTGAGGGAGCCTCCAGGCCCTCCTCTCCTCCCTCCTCCTCTCCCTTTCCACCTCCTCCTCTTCAGTACTTGAGCTCTCCTCCTCATTATCTTGCCAAACTCTCCTTTCCCTACGGTTACCACGGTAACGCCTGCTTTCCCCACCCTCCCGTCTCCTCTCTTCCCGGAGAGAATGAGCTCTTTGCCTGTACTCTCTCCGAATCCTGTAACTGCCTCTTTCTGACTCTTCCTCCTCCTCTATTGCTCTGAAGTCCCGTGAGGTGGGGTCGTCAAAGCTCCTGACTGCATTAGCCTGATCGTGGCTATAACTTCTGCTCACCTCACGCATGGATGCCCTCCTGCCTAACTGAACATCTCCTTGATGAATGTTTCTCACCTGACTGCTCGGCTGAAAACATTTAGGGTGGGTTTGATGCTGGCCACCATTGACAGCGGTGGGATACACAAGACTATGACCCATTTCACCCCTTCCTGGATGTGAACTCACAGTGTAACCTCCAACTTCTTGCTCTCTGGTTCCACCATGGCTTTCAGCGAATGCTCTTCGACTGCTTGTATAACTGTGACTAACGTCCTCCTGGAAATGGACATGTCTCTGGCCATCCCCGGGTCTGGAGTCACTACAGCTACTGTGATAACGCCTCACTCGCCTGCCCTCTGACCTTACACATCTGCTACCGCTGTATTCTGAGACCCTGAAGCTTTGTGTCCTGCCTAGACGCTCTCCCTGCCATGTTCTGGTGGAAGCTTCTCTGACACTGCTATGGCGAATCAGTCTCTTTTCCCGCTCACCATGCTGATCTGGGGTCTGCTGCCGCTGTCTGAGGACTCTCTCAAGTCTATAGACCGGTTCAAAGAGTTCATCATCAGAACTGTAGCTCAGGTACCCTTGCTCACTCAAGTCATTCTTTATGAGCCTGACAACATCACCCCACCCACCCTGAAAGTTCACAGTCCTGCTACTCTGGCTTACAGAGCTCCTGCTGTCTTGTCCCGAATGGCTGCTCTGGCTTACAGAGCTCCTGCGGCCCTGTTCCAAACGGCTGCTCTCGCTCACAGAGCTTCTGTGTAGTGCATCACACATGGGGCGACGTCTCTGCTCTACACGGCCCCTGTGCTCCTCAGAAAAGTGCCTCCTGTGGTCATAATAGTCTTCCCCATAGCCTGAGGTGGAAGAAGAGTAGTAGGCCCTGTTGTGTGAGGTCTGGTCATCCTGCTCTTCCTCATCACTGAGGAGGGGGCGAACAGGCCGATGTGTGTACGGTGGGGCGGAGGCACTGATGTTCTCTTATGCCGAACAAAAACATGCAAACATAAGGCAGGAGGGTGGGGGAGGAGTGGGTTAGTGGTTAAGCAAATGCTGTTACTTGTGCCAGGCAAAACACAGTTCAACACAGTGAGAATGGACATTTACTTAGTAAAATGTATCAAAATGCATGACAAACAAACAAGCAAAGAAATAAAAAAAAAAATGCCATGCATTAAAATTGAGATCAACAGAAATTGTGTGAAAGTGTCTATGGAAGGTCACAATGAGAGACCAACTTCTGCAACAGAAGGAAGTTCAGTGGGCTGGTTTAGAAACTAAAGCAGAAGAAAAAAAACTAAAAGCATGCACATTTCAGATAAACGTATAATAATAGCAGTGGGTAAACATAGTGCTACTGCTAAAGAGTGAACAGATGGACTGACACAAAAGGTCACTTTTTCTAAGCTAAATTAGAGCTTAAAATGCTCAAGATGGTTAATTAACACACTTCACTATCAATGTAAAGCTACTGTAATGAAATTAAGTATTTCACTGTATAAGGAGTTTATGGACACCAACTGGAACTAACCTGTTTTTTATCTCAGACTTGGAAAGTCAAATGACAGTATGACAAATAGTCATTTGAGTGAAAAACACATGTGACACAAGTCATGACTTGGAGCTTCTAAGTTTCCCTTACAAATGCAGGCCCCTTTTTAAATTTGAACTAGAACTCTGGACAAAAGGGAGCCAGAGAAGAAGAGGAGGAAGCGTTACATGCAGGAAAGGTTTGGAAATGCTAGCACTGAGTAAATTTTGGGGTATTTTGCGCAAACACACACGCACACATATCTGTGATTTGATTATGAGATAAGATGGCGACTGCTATTGCCACATCAAAGCTCGTCAGGCGACAGGACATACGCATCCTTGTCCCACAAACCTTTCTGACTCACATTTACATAACATGTGGTGTCAGCAGCTAAACAGCAGAATTTCAAAGACTCTGCAGACCAGTACCATTTAAAAAAGAACATTATACCTCCACTGCCAGTCCTTTGATGGCCTGTACGTTGTCTGACTAGTAACTCTTCCTCTTCCTGGAATCGCTTTGCTATTTCCTGTTTAAAAAAAAAAACAAAAAAACCCACATAATGCCAACTAAGCAAGTCAAACCATGAAATATACGAGCCAGAACACTCAGGAATTATTACATAATTGGGTGATCTCATTTTTATTCTGACAATTAATTAAGGAAGCAGAGTTTTTAAAAAAGGCTAAACAATTCAAACGACTTTACTAAACAATAGCAATCTGGACATTCAAAGATTTGTCAATTCTGTAAAACAAACTTTCTCAATAGACTCCTGGAGAAAGTTTTTTAATTTATTTAAATAACATAATTTCAAAAATCAAATAATGACATTAAAAGTATTTGTGACAGCCCTAATATGAACCGAGATATTACTAATAACTGTGTGTTGTATTGCACTGTTATATGTGGCCTTAATACCTGACACAATCCGTCTTACCATGATCAAAAATGTGAACATGATGATTAAAACTGTTAAGAAAATTCTGCCGTAGCTTTATTTAAAGCTTGAAGAAACCACCCATCTCGAACACCAAACACAGAGCACTTAACCTGAAATAGTCTCAAGGCAATGCTGCTTTGAGGTCAAGCCTATGAACAATCAGCCGAAAGCCGAAGTGCAATGCTCTGTGGTTTAACTACTGTAAAAAAACACTGCTCACCCACACGCACACACCTAATCTCTCACCCCCACACGAGACGAACACTGATGCAGGAGACGTCAGCAGTGGAATTTCCATGCTCAAATATGAAAGGGCCAAAACCTTTGCTAGTCTTGCATCTCAAGCCCACCTTGCTGAGGCTTCGAGCAAGCCTTGTACCACCACAGTGGGCAATGTGTGAGGGAGGTGAGACGCTGAATGACTAGAAATTTCCCCTATAAGTTTCCGTCCGACTTTTACATTTACAGTAAAAAAAAATAGACTTAGAAAAGTTACTTAATTTCCTGGACTTTAAAGGAACTGCTTTTGCAATCAAGAGATTATCACCACATAAGTCTCAGAAATAAGTCTACCATTAGCCAGGGTGCGCAAAGAACAAAAAAACAACCAAAAACCACCATCGAACAGATGTGTAGATTTGACAGAAGTTTCAGAAATAACACTTTGAGGAAGAGAAGAATGTTTCAGAGACACTGGGCTACTGCTCTAAAATTAGCACTCCTTTTACTTAACTGTTCTTTCTCCACAAATTATTATTCACGCAGACACAAGCCCAGTTTTTACGTTTAGAAGTATTTATGTATCTGTATCAGCTAATGTATAGATACATATAAAACACTGCATAACGGCACTGGCCCACTAACACAACAATTTGGGCCACTGCATCTGGGAAGATTCCTCTCAATATAAGGTGAAAAAAATACTTGTTATAAGGTGAAAAAACACTTGTTTTAAACTAGTATTAAAACAATTTAACCATAGTCATTCCTCAACTGCTTAACTGTTGGATTGCGTATGTGAATGCCAGGGGAAGACCTTCATTAACTACTGTAGGTACCCCTTACCCTTTTTTGTGCGTTGAGAACGGGGGTGTAAAAAAAGGGAAGAGGCCACCTACAGCGGTGAAAGCAGTATTTCATTTCAAAATTCTACAGTTTTTCAGGAAGTGTTTAAAAAGTTGTTTATTTTGATGACCTCTTTAAAATAAAACTATGCAGCACATGTCCACAAGATGTCAGTGTAGTATTTGTAAGAAAGTGGTCCCAATGCACTCTACAGAGACTTTCAGATTGCATGCAGCAAAGGAGAAAGGAACAACACCCATAGAGATTACTACCAACCAGGTTGTGTGGATTATGTCTGTATTTCTATAAGACTATAAAACATGAGTGCTTAACCTGATGCTATTTAAGAAAGGAAAAAGTTATGGATAAATAAGGAACAAAGAAAGGATCAATAAGGAACAAACACACATGTGCACACAAGACAAAGGTTAAATTAACCATTACATCTAACAGGCCAATTTTAGGGTGACTTATAAATAAAAATATCATATTAAAGGCCTATAATAATAAAATAATAAAGGCCTATACAAGACAAATTTAACCTTCATGGACTATTACTATTTAACATCATCATACAGCACTACACACTTTGAACTTTTAATATAATTCTGATGACTTTGCACAGGAGATTGAGAGATGCGACCATGCAGGAGGTCTCTGTGAGTAAGAGTGAACGGAGTGGATGTGGAAAGAACTGGCAGGTTTGCTGTACTCTCACTTTGGGGAGCCTGGCCTGTTTATTACAGCAGCAGGGTCTGTCTGAGCCAACACAATGGAAAACTGGAGGAGAAACAGTGGTGAGTTGGCAAACCCCTCGTCATCCGGCACAAAAAAAAAGTGCTGAGATATGCTAGAGGACTTGCTTTGTTCTGTATGTGCCTAACCCTCATCCATGAACTGCCCATTAGAACTGCACTCTAAAAGCACACCAGCAAAGACAGCCTTAAAGCCCAATTAATACCATTTAGAGCCTTTACCCCACAATGGTGATGGGCACAGACTCAAGGGGTCTGACTCATAGCTTAGGAGCACTACAAGCCAAGTCAGCCTTGACTTCTAATGAGAGAGGTTTAATGTTTTCAACAATTTAGGCAGGCTGGCTGAGCATAATTTGCTGAAACGGCAACCTTCCCCTGCTATGGCTTCAGCCTGAAAGGGCAGCAGGCACAAGAACATGGTGAGATGGCATTTAGATGACACAGCCAGGTGGTACTGGAGCTTTAATTAACAGTAGACAGCTGGGGTGTAAATATCAATAATTAATACAGTGGAAGAAAGAGGCCTATCAGTGGCAGAACACCCTCAGTATATATATAAGCAGCATAAAGCTTACGTGCTTGATAGTAAATGCTGACTTAACACAATAGTGCAAATTGTGCCAGTCCCCACTTACACTAACAGGTCTTTACAAGACAGAAAACACTTTGACAAAAAGGGGGTATTTCTTGCATATTTCCTGTTTTCCCCTCTAGGGTCCTAAACAATCATATTTCACAATACATTAAGAAGTTATTTTTGTTACTGTACTAAACCTTGGCATTTGTAAACAACCTCTGTTCTGGCTGGCTTCCCTGTATTGTACTTTCAAGCTGAAACTCCTTATAACTTTAACTTGAAGGGATAGGGAACTGCTGTAGGCAGATGTTATACGTGTTGTGTTTTGTAACATCACAAAAACAATCAATTCAAACAAGCCCCTTTGGTACCTTATTGTCCTACACGGCTGGTATAAAAAAAGTTTTTCTTTTTTTATGTCTGGCAGTTTGATCTCAATTTTCAATGTGATATTCAGGGGCTTTTAAACTTCAGTTCTGGTTCAAAGAAAAAACAAGAGGTGTCATAAGAACATGCTCTTAAAACCACTCAACATTCACACTACAAATCCCCCAAATCTCTTCAATCTTCCTGGAAGCAGATGGCACAGAGATGCCAGCCAAATGACTTACAGCTTGGTACCCAGTGACCATCTCCATAGGTGATAAAACAAAGCTCCCTTTTCTCAGATATGCTTTAAAGATTTTATGAATAAAACTAAAAGCTAAAAGAGGACAAATGTATTGTTTCTTGCACATGGAAAACATGCGAAGAAAAGGGCTGCATGTCCAGAATCACAAATGTAGACAAATACAAATCTGCTTTAGTCCAAATCATCACTTTTTTTGTGTGACTCACAGTATTTTGGTTTGATGTGAAGGACAGAGGCATATTTGTGTCTGTACCCTGACACCCACACATCTCTATGACTAAAAATGGTATGATTGTTTCATTTGATTAAAAATGATATACTTGTATGTTATTATGTACATTCAAACGAAGAACGAAAGCAGGACGAATTTGTAGCCTTCAGCATAAAATAAACGGAAGTGAAGGCTGTGTTTTAGTGTCGGTCTTCATCAGGTATCATTACACAGACTGCAGTTGGGTGCGGTAATCAGATTTTATGGGTGCAGCTCTGAGTGCAGCAAAGCAGCCCTGAAAAATATTGCTTCTTGTACTTGCCAGTATGATGTTCTCAACACTGATATATACCACTGAGACAAGATATAAGGTGATATAAAATAGACATAAAAAGTGTTGCCAATTTAATAGACTGATTTTAATAGACACTGGTGCATAAATTTTAAAGATGATAGTCTCCCCCACATTGGCTTGGCTACCACAGCTACAATAAACTAACAAAACATACAAATTTACTGAGAAGTAGTAGATACTTTTACAAATCATAAAAAAACACCATAACCATGTGTACTATACATATAAAATGCTTGAAGCATTATCACCTATTTAAATACGTATTACATTACATGGCATCTTTAGAGTAAAATAGTAAAATAGAGCAGTCCCTCTTACAAGACACTGAGTCAGTTTCCTGGACAAAGATTAATCCCAGTCCTGGACCATACAGCACTCTGAACAGAGATTCTGCGTTGAAAAGAAAATATAATCAAGGACTAGACAGGACTTGTCCCTGACTCGGAAACTGACCCTTTAACTTTAGCATCATAAATGAAACTACAAATAAAGGATCATGTTTTGGTGTGCCTGTACATCTCTCCTCTCTCCCTTGTTCTCGAATTTACTAACAGTGGGGTGCAGCCAAGCTTATCTGGAGTCAATCCCTGTAGTGACTGTGCAGCTTGTCATTTAGAGTGAGTGCTTGTTGTCTCTGGAGACCTTTGCCAGCACTATATCTGCAGTGGCACAACATTTTGGCTAGCTACATAAATCACATTACTGGTGCTCATTCATTTTGAGCTTGTGGTAAGTATATAAAGTACATTTGAGCTGAACTGTTATTTTCCTGGGAAGGTACTGTCTGATAAGTGATGACACATGAGATCTGTGAGTTTAATCCAGTATAATCCTGCAAGGTTTGCAGTTTTCTTTTTCCTTATTTGTAGTTTTTTGAAGGTAATGAATCCAGTGTGAATTGTCTAGTTTGATTCATGGCCAGCTGGCCTTCCTGTGTGGAGTTAGCATGTTCTCTCCACGTATGTGAGTTTCCCCGTGGCACTCCAGTTTCCTCCCACAGTCCAAAGACATGGATGTCAGACAATCTGGAGATATTCAATTGCCCTGTGGGTGTGTGTCTGTGTATCTGCCCTGTAAAGGACCGGCAACCTGAAAAGCCCCCCCAACATAAAAAATGCTTTTGGGCCCATGACGCTGACAAACATACAGGCTATGACGTTTCAGTCCAGACAACTTGTGGTAACGGAGGCAAATTTGAAGTAAAACTACCCCTGGTAAAACTACCCCAGATCAAACAGTACCTAAAAGTGTAAATGAGAAAAGTCTTTCTGAGACACTCTCAAAGAACGAAAAGGAAAATGTACTCTTTGATACCTTATCTTCTTCTTCCCTCCTCTGAGCTTCTTCTGCACATCGCTGAATCTCCTCCTGAATCCTGCGGGCATATTCTGAGTCCTGCTCTTCCCTGAGCATAAGAAACCAAATCACTTTGATCACTTTTTTTTGTAAAGTAATTGGGATTACATTTTATATCCAAGTAAGTTAAGTCAGTTGTTAAATTTAGTTAATTATAAAGAAAGTCTGGAACGTAACAGTGGATGTGTGTGTGTGTGTGTGTATGTGCATACAGAGTTAGTTAAGCCAAATCATTGCAGTTCTACATCAGCTAGAGATCTTCAAGGCACTTTGTTTGAAAAGGCAGAGAGATGGCTAAGGTAATATTTACACATGCTTATGAAAGAGAATTATTGGTGACAGAAAAAAAGACATTAGAAAGAGACACATTCAAAAACGCTTTATTCAGAGTTTTACGTCAATGGCGATTATTCTATTTGGAACAAATATATTTCTACAAAAATAGATTATTTGCTCCCATAAATATTTTTTGGGAGATTTTTAGCCGGATGTGTCATGTCCAATACCGCCTGCCAGCTAGAACTCCTTCATCACACAATGTTACCAATGTTATTCTTCATCAAGAACTACGACACGTGGTGATAAGGGTATAGCGTTAGATCCACCCATTCCTGCAGAGATTAATCACAGAATAACCTGGATGTGTTCTTACAGTTGCTGCGTAGCTTGCTGATGGAGCATGGAAGCTCTTTGTTGCTCCTCATCTTGCAGCCTCTTGGCTATACGGATGTCATTCTGAACCAGCTGATTCCTCTGTATGTTGGAGCTGTAGTACTGTTCAACTGTAACACAATAAAGCATATTCACAGATCAGAACATGTTGAATACATTATTAAACACACTAAGGTTAGGGTTTTTTTTATATCATAAATCAGTGCAATACCAGAGATGCATAATAATACCTAAGATAATTTGCAGTAGATACTATTTTTTCTTGCTTATATAGTGTTTACCACTTTATTGTGCATATTACATGAAAGGTGTTTTTTTTCTATTCGTTTTTACTACTTCAGGAAAAAACTACTACATTACCATCTTGACAAATTATTCAGGAACACAGTTCACACTTGATAGGTCTATTAGAACGTTTTCTAAGGATTTTAGTAAGAAACTATTTTAATTAATGAATTGCAAAGTGAATTCCTAACAATTCTTTTAAAAGCAGATCTACTTAGCATTAAGGTGTGCACAATGCAGCTTCAAAAAGGTCCCTAGAAACAGAGTTGACTTTTAAATAACCTATTAACACTAAAATACTATTAGAAGTTGAACACAGAACCTTTCAGCCAAGATTTCAGGGTCTAATGTTACTGAGCTCAGATTAGTGAACTGAGCTGGTGAGACATGAGGTCAGTTCACTTATCGACAACTGTAGATAGCTGTACCTTCTGCTATCTAGGTGGAAAGTTCAACATGTCTATGCTATGACTGCATAGTGTTTGGTTTAACTAACAATGAGGAAAAAAAACTAGCGGTATCATGTTCTCTTTTGGTTCCACACTTCACAGACTGCCATGACCAGGGGACATAAAAACATCCTAAAAACGTTTTTATTTATGAATGAACACTCTGTAAGACTAAAAATGAATTGTAATGCTTAAGGAACTGGAGAAAATATTACACAATATGCATAGTGACTAAAAAAGGATGTGTTATACATTGTCATACTACTTGTTTTCACAATACAATCCCCACAGTTTGTCCACGATCAGGGCCCTTCAAAGCAATGACTGCAATGGCTATAACTGGAGAGGTGAAGAAAGCATAGCGAGCGTGTGAGTGAGCAGCGTAAGAACAGGGTTAGTCAGAGTCCTTACTTTCCTGGTCCTGTAAGTTATGTGCTAATGCTCCATCCTCCAGCACTGCAAAACACTGGCACACTGTGGGAACACAAACACATAACTCAGTACAACAGAACCAAACCCAGGAAGCCAAAGACTATTAAGAAAAACAGCTAGAAAGAAAAGATAAACACCACATGTTGTTGTGAGAAAGTCAGAGGGAGAAAAGTGGAAGAGAATAATCTGGTTAAAGAGTGAGTGAGTGTATCACACCAGCTGCTGTTGTCTATCAGTTTTTCAGATGTCTCGGCATTCTGAATGCATTGCACCATCCGTCATTATATCACTGCTGTCCAAAAAAGCAGAACTTTACAGGAGAAGTCAAAATATTTTTCACTTTTAATACAGTGTCAGTGTATTTTTATTCCAAGTAATTTCAATAAGGTTTACCACAATATAGACTCATGTGATTTAGAAAAACCAAAAAAAGTGGAGATGCATGTGTTTCTTTGGACAGCAACAATTCACTTCGAAGAGAAATGAATGTAGTTCGAGATGGACTTTTTTAATCTCTGCAGCACTTAATAACAGCTCATGTTTCTGGTCTCATTTAATTGATTGATACAATATAAATCACTTTATTTTGCTCAAAAAAAGAATTTAAACAAGCTTAGCACTGTCGCGATTACTTGATTAAAATATATTCAATCAGATCTAGATTATATTGATTATTATTAAATGATTAATTATACATTAAATGGTTATTACTGATTGTCATTTTTATTAGTTATTAATTAACTGGCTTTAACTTTGAATGTGAGCATCACTGAAAGAGAGGAGACCTCCACCAGCAGGACCTCACTATATACTGCATAAATGTTTCAAAAAAAAAATTAGGACACTCACTTAAATGTAACTTAAATACGATTACTTGTTTGATTGTCAAAACAAACACTACATTAATAATAAATCAACAGTAAAAGTATCGCGTTGTATTTACTGGGGCATCTGTAAAGAATCTAGAAAGGCCCAGACTGCCATTTATCAAATGTTACACATTTAATTTGAATTGCAACAGTACACATCCATCCAGTTCTTTTTATAAGGCATTATGAAAACATGTGTGCAACAATAATGACAAACTGAGAAAATCCTGGACAATTAAAATGATCACATGTAACTCGGAACAGATCTCTGATCAATATGTTGCATTTCTATTAAGTTCAACTGCTCCCCCAGGCAATAAACACCCTACAGCAAAAAAGACTACAAGTCCAGGGTAAAGTCAACAGATCTATAAATTCAGCTCATAAAAGAGCTCTTTTACAGCATGGTTCACAATGTAGGAGCCAAACTACATAAAGTAACAGTATTGCATGACAGCAACTGAGGCTGGAAAGTCAGAAAACTGCAATTGAGGCTTTGGTCTTACAGCAGAATTTCTCGTGCTAACAATACAAACAGTCAGTTACTGCTGTAAACAAAAGCCTAGAGACTGAGGTAGATAAAACACTCCCAAAACGGAATATTTAGGGCCACCATGTCTTTTAAAAACACTGTTAACTCATGCTCACTGAGTCAAACTCTCTCTAAACTGACAGACATGTATTTGAACAAAACAATACTTTAAGACACTCTGGGTTAGACCAAACATACACACTCACGTCTTATCTGCTTTTTCATGATTCATGCGCAGACACAGACAAAATACTAGTTTTACAATTATACTGTTAGTATATTATATAAGCATTGCCATTGCACTACATCTTGCAATATATTCAAAATGATATAGCTATTTTGCCTATTAGCCATAATATTAAACCACCTGACTCCATTAGACTCCATGAGGTGTCCTGGTATCTGACACCAAGATGTTAACAGCAGATCTTTTAAGTCTCAACGTAGGGCTCTAAAGATCTGACTAGTTTGTCCAGGATGTCTCACAGATGCTTGATTTGATAGACATTTGAGGAATTCTGAGACCAAATCAACACCATAAGCTCCTCAAACACTTCCTGAACAATGACTGCAGTGTCGCGGGGAGCACTATCCTGCTGAAAGAGGTCACCGCCATTAGGGACTAGTGCTGCCATAAATGAGAGGAATTGGTCTCGAACAGTGTTTAGGTAGGTGGTGTGTGTCAAAGTTACATTCACAAGAATGCCAGAATCCAAGGATTGCAAGCGGAGCATTTCCCAGAGCATCACACCGCCGCCACTGGCTTGATTTCTTCCTATTGTGCATTCTGTGCCATCTCTTCCCTGTCTACATGATGTAACAGGGAAGAGATGGCACAGGATGCACTATAGGACAGGTTTTATCAGACCAAGCCACCATCTTCCATTGCTATTTCGTCAAGTTCTGATGATTATTTTCCCATTGTAGGTGCTTTTAGTAGTGGATGGGGGTCAGCATGGGCACTATGACTGGTCTGCAGCCCCACATGCAGGTGTTTGGACACCTTACTATCATAGCACTAACTTTTTCAGCAATTTGTGCTATACGAAGGCTCCTCTGTGGGGTAAAACCAGATGGGCTATACTTCACTGCCCACACACATCAAAGAGCCTTAGACACCCATGACCCTGTCGCCATTTCTGAAATTCTTTCTTTAGATCACTTTTGGTAGGTGTTAACCTCTGCATACAAGTTCACACACCACAAGACCGGGCATCACAATGTTTACATAGTGACGATTCAATTATGTAGAAGTTGAAAAAACTGGTGGAATGTGTGTGGACCATACTGCACAAAGCACTTTTTGCGCTCCTAAAATGACATACATGAAGCCAGAGGACACTATCGTCACGCAGAGCCATCCTCACACGCAGATGTAAACAGCTGCTTTGCTATCCCTTAGGCTAGCCACAAACCAGGCTCACCAACCTCTGTCCTAAATCTGGACAGTTCTAACCTTAGATTTGGTGATTTAGCACATGGCTGTGCTGAGAGGCTGTCTGAGGGGAACACACCCTGTAATTGAGACAGCGGCCAGAGCCTCAGTGGTCAGAGCGTTTGCACTGTAGTTAGGTCTCAATGTTTTGTTCCAGTGCGCAATATAATATCTAGCAGCTTTGCACATTTAAATAGAGAGGTCATTAGAAAATGGCTCCTCCAGTACGCTGGATTTGAAATAAGCAATGACTGATTCAAATGCAGATTGTCAGCTTCAATATGTGAGAATTTCTACATAAGTGAATTGCATACAAATCCCAGCATACACAGAAAGTGACTTGAGCATGTTCCACTTTCAGCCCTGAAAAAAAATTCTCGTTAAGTTACAGGACACACAAAGTTTTGTGGCTTTTGGTTGGATCTGAAGATGTTTTTGTGGAATTCATGATTTATTTCTGTGCAGCTCAGAAGAAAAAAAAATAGAGAACTAGAGATAACTCTGAACCGATACTAGGTATAGGATTTTAGATGACTGTTAAAAAGTGCCTTAATCAACTTAATCAAAAATAGTTAACTTTAAAGCTTAGTAGAGTTAAAGAAGAGAAATTGGATCAGTTTCAGTGTTATTCAGCAGGTTTTGGGTGTCAGGCGCAGAAATGACAAAGTTTTTTCATGCCATCTCTATCTAGACCAAACTATAGTCTGTTATTACTGTATTTAAGGCTTAAAAGTGGTCCGCATCTTGCCATAGACCCTCTGAAGTCATGCTGGTGTGTTGTTCTCAGTCATCTTACAATCATCTGCGCCAACATTCTGGATAGCTCTGGATAGTGTTCTCGATCTGTTCAGTGGTTCTACCTTATGATGGAATGTTCTATATCCACTACTACGGTCAGTCAGGTTCTTTACTATTCCTAAGCTCACCAAGCTGGTGTAGTTCAATTTTAACAATGAACTACCCCACACCGAGAGTTTTGTCTCTTAAAAAA
>JBBIGA010000132.1:26426909-26442249 GCA_037576975.1 Alestes dentex | reverse complement strand
ATGTAAATAGACAGATAGATATAGATATTATATATCTATAGAGATATTATTACGTATTGACATAACTGATTTAGTTGTTCTTCTTTCTTGCAGCATGAACATGATACAACACAACAGCATGCCATCTTTACTCCTACCTTAATTTGAGGTGGATTGGAGGCGAGTGTACGCAGCAGTGCCCTGTGGTCAACCTGACATGGAGACATCCACAGAAATTGCAGCTTTATAAGCAATGTGACGTAGAGACGTCCTGCTCGAGTAGCCATAGTCAATCCTTATGACCACTGCAGTACTGTAAAAGGTCGGAGGGCACTTACCTGCCTCATAAACTCTGAATGTGACTCACCCCATCCAAGCCCACAGGTCCGGCATACTCTATTAATCTATAGTGCATTGCAGTGAAAAACAAAAATGCACACTCAGCACACAATCACAGAAAACTGTAAAATAGGACATCAGGACATAAGGCCACAGGCTTTATGATGTCCTGTGAATGATCCGACAGGTCCTGAGACAGGTTAATAGGGTTAATTCAACCAAAAAAAAAACATAGTTTACAAATTTTTTTCCAAATGAGTTAATCACCTGGCTTCCTTCTTTAGTTCTGCACTGGAGCTGCAAAGCTTATAAAGCTAAAACGTTTCCTTTGACTCTGACCTATGAACGAACTGCACTGAAATGCCTCCAACTGCATCAAGTTCTAAAACAGACTGGCATATGATGCTTTTGACACTGCATCGCATACTGTTTAATGTCAGAAAACTGACATTAAAGAGCCCACACCATGCAAATAAATAAAGACTTTGATGTACAATGTAAACACTAAATGTTAAAAATGCACGGTTCAGTCCTCAGTTTATATTTGTAAACTAAGCAAAACAGCCTGTTTTGAATTCACTGTTCTTGTGATATCACAAAGCCAATGCATTTACATACAGAATATGTGCCTTTTCAGCAGTTTAGCCCCGCCCATTCATGCTGAAGCTATGCTGAAGTTAGTTACAGTCCAGACTACATTTTGAACCAACCGTCATCCAGTCAGAATGAAGGTAATGTACATATAGCAGTCTTAAAGGCACAGCAACAATAACAGCCTATTTAATTTTGGCACTGCTGTGTTTGCTTTCTGTCGGCTTCACTGTATGCTGTCCTGTCCTGTAATATTGTACTGTCTTCTTTTCGCACTCAGTGTAGTCCTGTCCTGTCCATTCACATGAAGTTTTATGTTTTGTGTTGCAACATGGCCATAGAGGAACGTATCATTTTACAGTGTACTGTGAAGATCAATAGTCACCAACCCTGATCCAACCCTTTCTGAAAAGTCTAGTACCAGTCACTGAAACGTCGGCTCTGACAAATGAACTTTCTCACTCCTGATTGGCTCGAGTGTTATGGTGAAGGGGGCAACATGTGAGATGCAGGTTGGAGCTAAACATGCCTCCAGGAGGCGTCTGTGACCACTGGTGTAGATGGATGAAATGACAGCTCACACCTACTTGACTTAACATGATGATGCTGCAGTGCCACCGGTGTCCAGCAGGTGGAACAGTTGTCTACTTTGTACTATTAAAAAGTTTAAACAATCTAAAAAGTGTTTTCCAGCTCTGTGGCCTATTTAAAAATGCGGCAATACACTATTCAGTTTTACAGGATCATGAAAATTCATTCTCAAGCAGTCTTTTCTTCATTTTCCCCCTTTTTATTATTTTACAGCAGAAAGAATATAAAGCATTCAGAAAACATCTTTCATATTTTAAGGGCAATTCAAAACATTTTGCATGGCTTCAGCAGCTGAGTTCTCTTTTTTTTTTTTTTTTAACATATCCATCGATTCAGTGACGGTTTTACATGCACAATTACAAAAATAAAACTTACAAACTAGGGAAGGGGAGAAAAAAATAAATAAAACCAAATCAGTTAAAACATGAAAAACAAACAAACAAACAAATAAAACAGCTGAACAAATTGGGGGAGGGGGAGGGGAAGGAAAAGGGGCTACATAACAGGGAAAGACAGAGAGAAAGACAGCTAGAGAGGAGAGAAAAAAGATCTAACACTAGTTATACATGCAAAGTGTCAAGGGCCCCAGTATCCTGGAATAAAAGCAGGGCCGCTATTTTTCTGGGTTCTGGAAGTGATGAAAACGTGCAGAACTGTAAAGGGTGTCCTATAAACTGCTGTCCATAAACTAGGCCTACTGAACGCTAACCTCGCAATAGCCTACTGGCATTTGCATAAGTTGAAAGTCAACTGCATGTGTCCGAATTGTTGGGGTTTTTTTTCCATTAGGTCTCCATTAGGTCTGCAGGTCTCAACTTCATAAGACGTGTTTATTGCTCTGGGTCCACAAATGGAGGACGGATTTCGGCTCGGAAAGTGCCTTCTTGAGGATGGGTACAGCTAACAGAAGAGGAGGTAAGGTAGTCTCAATCATGACGAAAACGCAACAGAAACGAATGCTAATCCTGGCTGGATGCCTGTGAGCTTAACTTCAGGCCTTGCATGACTGGAAACCGTGTTCTGAACGGAGGTCAAGTGGCATCTGGGGCGAAGAAACAAGCACGTCTTTTGCCCTGCTTACTGCTAACTGTGTCTGTAGTCATGCTCATGTTCCTCAAGCACCCTGTTTTTACACCGCAAATTAAAAAGTCACAGAAAGGGAGCTGGACTACATTACAAATCAGGCCAATGCAGTTATTCACGTCTTTGATCGTACGCTATGTCTATCAATGGCAGTGTTTCGGTCTGAAATGTTAGCATATACAGGACTGTAGCTCGCCTACCGCTATCTAGCTTTCTGCTACCAAAGATACCTCTCTAGTGGGGATTAAGTGGGTTCTTCTCAGGGATGGTGGTCTATGGTACAACAAAATTAGTCCATGTGATAAAAAAAAAAAAAATGAACAGCATAAACATAATCAAAATCACAGTAATTTGATCAAAACTGGCTCTGGCTCTTTTTCTCCCAGTAAGCAGCAGCTGAATCTCCAGTGACCTGCTCCACTTCCTCCCTCCCCAGTTTTGGCACCCTGAGTAAAAATACAAAAGTGAGGCTAACTCTTTCACTACGCTAGGAGATTCGCTCAAGAGGTCACGGTTATCGACTGCCCGTAGGCGCCACGGACACGCATTTAGGTATGGGCACAGCACTGTCGCGTGCAAGTGGACATGAAGACGCGGAGAGAGTTTTGACCAGCTCTTGTGACCGAAAGCTAAAGGATGTTGAAATGAACTGAACTTTTAACGTGAAACTCATCTTGAAACAGAACCTCGTTTGAGAAACGTCTATGCCACCCCCCACCCCACCCCCCAGAAATGTGATTACTGATAGGTGCCTGTGGAGCGGCATCGCTGGAGGTCGCTCCTCTGTCGTCCGCTTCGAGGCCCCCATGTCCTTCAAGGTGCTATGAGCTACTGAACCAACGTTGCTTTACAGAACATTATTTCTTCAACAAGTCTACCTGACTACCGAATCTATTTAAAAATAAGCATGCTTTGGGTGCCGTTTAATCACCCGGTTATCTATGTTTCCCATGCAAGCGTAATAAGACCTTCTCGGGTTGCCACAGCAGCGCAAGAGCTTACAACCCAAATTGCTTCTGAAATGAAGGAATGGACGCAAGGCAACAACCGCAGGACTGAAGATGAAGTGGTCCTTCGGGTTTCGACTGGCAGTTCCAATAGGCTTTAGATAGTCAAACTGAGCATTCTTGTATGGTGTGTAAACTGGGTTAAAAAAAAAACAAAATACATGGTAACATAAAAGAACCTTGGTATGAGGGAGAATGGAGTTACCTTTACATTACCCAAGTCGCCATTCATTTTTTTTTTTTTTTTACATTGCATGCTGAAATTTGCTGCAGTTAAAATAGAATTAGGCACTTCCCACATGAACACTCTAAACACACGATGTACACATAAATCAACAAATATGTTCATTACAACAATAATTGACACAATATTGTTAAAAAAACATTTAAACACCTTTTCAAAGGGAAACTGAAATACAAAACTGCAATGAACAATTCCCTTATTTAAAAAAAAAAAGAACTTATATTTTATTATTATTATTATTAAATACTTTCCTGGGTTTTTTTGTTTGTTACTGGTCAGACTATCATGCTCTAGTTAGACACACCCCCTCGACAGCTGCTGGAAAAAGCTACTTTAGTGCCCAAATGTGCAAACTTCTGATCCAAAGCCAAAGCTCAACATTGGCCAAACCTTTTTAACCTTTGGGTGTCTCTCAAAATCCTGGGACGTCGCTGTTTTTAGCACCAGAGTGTCCTATAATGTTCTGACAGCATCACCTTTTTGTTTGGTGCTGCATTTGGGATTTAAAGAGGGAGCATAGATTAGATCATAACCAGACAGCAGCATTATAGTTCATGGGAGGATTAACGGTTCATTTGTACCTACTGTGGTCATTTTATACCTAGATGGTTGCAAAGAATCAGACAAAAAAGCAAACAACAGAGCAAAAACACGCATAATAATTTGGATTTACAGTATGAGACACAATAAAAAGGGCGATGTGGGAGACTAAAACGCTACTCTACCCTCTGTGGCACTTTCTGTGTTCACTGGTCAGTGGTGATGAGATTTGATGAGAGAGTCAGTGTTGATGTCGATCCTACTGTAGTGTATGACTGAATGTAATTTTCTCGTTAAGCAGTAGCATTCACATTACTTGGCACCAATGGCAAAAAAGACTCTTGGTAGCCCGATAAAACAAACAGATGTAAACATAACCTTTTCGTCTAATGATAATGCAGTTCTCTACTACCTCATAAGTACAGTATTTTTCGTATTTGCAGTAAGGTCATGCTTTAGCAAAATGTTCTTCTCAAGAACATTCAAAGTAAAATAAAATACTCTTATAGTGAAATAGTTTTACAGAGCATAGCCACTAATGCTTTTTTTTTTCATCTTTTTTTTTTTTTCTTCTCCGTATCTTTGATTTTCATGCACATAGCTCATCTTTATCCCAGGTATTTACAATATATACAAAACAATACAACCATACTTATTAGGCATTCAAACAAAACTATACAAATATTCAGATTTCAACTTTGACCTGTTTTGACCCCTTATAATGAATAAAATAATATATTTCTAAAATACAATCCCGTTCAGATAAATGTTTTGCTCCACATACTGTACCAGCGACCCTCTTTTATGTACAGAAACCGCTCAGTTGTCAAAAATATGGATTTGTCTAACCCCTGCTATGGGGTTAGCTTAGGGACCCTTCAGAGAATCTCTAAGATATCAAGGCAATGTATGTGATCTTCCCTTCAAAAGACTAAAGAGCCTATGAAGTTCGTTTTAACAGAACAAGAGCATCATTAATGACTATTACAAGAGTAACCAAAACGAGGCAAATTTTTTTCCTCTCAAAAAAAAAAACTCAAAAAAAAAAAAAAAAAACATTTACACAAGGCGACTAAAAACTCGATTCGGCCAAGAGCAATGACAATTATTGTCTCCACTACATTCATGGAGATTAAAACAAATCCAAGGACACAGCTAATGTTTTGCCTAGAGGCATATCGGTTGTCATACTCACACTGATTTTGCTCATTAAAAGTGGCCTACACTCAGACAGGGCAGGGTCCAGTTCGACACTCAACACCAAGCCCAATCAAGCAGATCACAATAATGTGTTAAAAAATGAATTATATCCATTCAAACCATAGTCATACTTTTTTTTTTCAATTTGATCTCAACCTCAAAGACCAAAATGTGACCCATGTGCTCTTCTACATTCATAGGCTGTCCCATCTATTCAGCAATATGATGGGGTGCAGCTGTATGGAACAGAATTAAGGGAGATTTTTTTTTTTGTTCTAATCTGTATGGTTATGGACTGAAGAATGTGCAAAAAATGGAACAAATGAATTACCAATATATATATATATATTTTTGGTAACAACGTCACTCACCAAATTTTTACTCGTTTACACAATGAAATACAATTCGAGCCAGGTCCTGCCAGGTTTCTGCATTGATTCCATATTTTTTCCACTGTCTTTCCACCGTTCCTCGTCTTCTTTCCGTGGTTCCTCGAGCTGTTTCAGTCCTTTTCCAGCTTTCCAGCTTTCGTTCCCAGCAAAACGTTTTGATGCGCTCCAAAAAAAGGGAAAAAAATAAAAATTCCATGAAAAAGTGCAAAAAATGTCATGAAGCAAATGTTCTTCCCCCGGTAAGTTGGCTCTTTCCCTCATAAAAGAAAGACAGAAGGAAGAAAGAGATATGAAAAAGAAATGCTGTTGTATAGTAGCAGGAGTCAGTAGTACTGTATAGTTAAGAGTTGCAGTCTTCCCGCTGAATTCTTTTTTTTTTTTTTTTCCTCTTGTAAAACGTCTGGTTGAAAAAGAAAAACACGAAAAAAGTCTGGAGAGTGATGTCACATTGTGAGGGGGCTTTTCTGGATACTCTCATGTTCCCTGGCCTTTCTCAATTCGCTCGCTCTGAAAAACAACACACACGAGTTAACATGCACAGTGGACGACGGAAATCTTTCACAACACAAAACGGGATGGTCAGTGGGAGGCTTCCCTGCATTTAGCCCAACACTCCCAATGTCTATGTCCAGCTCTTAGGGGTGATCGCCATATTCATATTCTGGTAAGAATATTCCGAAGAGCAGCATTCATAACGCTATATGACACCTATATAAGTATTTCATGTCAACTGACATAAACCTATAGAAACGTGTCTCTTATTTCAACAAGCCATTACAAATGTCTATATAGGTTATGTCAGTTGTCATGAAAGGCTCATATAGAAGCCATACAGCATTATGACTGCTGCCCTTCAGTGGACAGGTCAGCAGTCCATCGCAGGACACTATTTATACTTATTCTACTTTTTAAATAAATAATAAATAAACATGGTTATCTGTACTGAAAAACACTTACTACTTTTATGTATCCATACCAGACTGTTAAAGAGGTAACCAAACCTAAATCAGTTTGTGAGTCCCATGAATCAGTTATCAGTGGTGATGAGACAATCATTGATAACTTGATAACGTAAGACGTTGCTATAAGCATGCTACAGTCACCTGTATGAAAACATTTGTTGTCTTTAAAAAAAAAAAAAATGGGGCATCATTTCATTAAGCTCAACAATTCAGACCACCTCAGAACCTGTCCCATTTTCTTGCTAGTTTCACCTTGCAAGTTTCATCCCTAACTTGATATATAGGACAACAGCTTAAAATAGTTTCATTGGATTCATAAATTCAAACAGGAAACATCAAAGTCCTGTTTTCCTCCCTTGATTCACAGAAAGATAAAGCTGTCCTGCTCAGGCTGGAACCGACAGTGCTCTGTGGAAGCCAGTTCCCTCCAGACAGTGCAAACTCCTCAAAGGAAGCAAATCATTTACTACTTCAGAGGAGAACTCTGTGGATTATGACGATGGCCAGATAGTGATCATGAGAGAGCGTCAGTTCCCACTGGAGCATACAGTCGTAACACACACTTTTCAGGAGTCACTCATAACCAAATACATAAGCTAGCACAGACGGCCAGCTGGTCATTCAGTACACCCCTCCGTAACGGCACATCATTCTCAGCATGCCTGTAGGTCAGAGAGCAAGACCTGTGGTCATGCCCAGTCATGCAAACCTCTCCCTCTTCATTAGGGCTGTCACAAATAATCGATTAAATTCAATAAGAAAAATGTGACAATTTTTTGAATGATTAGTTAGCCATGTGCATGAGTATGCACATATGCATATTTTAAATTCTGCTCCTATTAGTGCAGAGAGAAACACCCATTTGTATGCAATTTTGAATATACATACATATATATATATATATATAGCCTCTTTCAAATGCTAGTCAGCTTGGGCATCCATTAGCTAACAGTACAGATTTTATATAAATATAAACACAAATGCAAAATTTTGTTACGTCAACTAACAGACGCCCAAGCTGACTAGCGAAGGGGCATCCTTCATACCCAGGAATAGCAAGGGCAAATGTGTTCTTTTGGACTCCCAGCCATGGATGGCATCACCATGGACTGAACTTACGATATCCTGATAATAGAGCCAACCCTTATACAGCTGTGACACTTGGGAGCCCCCAGTAAAATATTTTGCAATCTAAGGGCCTAATTATTATTTCTCAGTTAGACCCACTTTTATTTTTCTCAACAATCGGTGGATTCCTCAGTTACTAATATAATCGACAGTGACAGCCCTATTCATACACCATTTCCCAGTAACAACACAACAAAGAAGGCAGTCATTTCCAAAGGAGTAGAAGGGGTGGCTTGTTTAGTGTGACAGTGTTGCTGTGGTTAGTTCACGGCAAGTTGCCGTACTTGATCTCATTTCGAGCCTTTCAGTCCATCTGTGCTTCCAGTAGGCAGCTGTCATGCAAGCAGGCATCAAGCAACAGTGATGGAGGGAAGAGAGAGAGAGAGAGAGAGAGAGAGAGAGAGAGAGACAGAGAGAGAAAGAGAGAGAGAGAGTCAGTGAGATGAAAGGGAGAATGCAGAGAGGTAGTTATCAGGTGAAGGGTCACAGAGAGAAGGAGAGAAAGAAGGAAGGAGACAACAGAGTGAAACAGACTGGGTTGCTGAGGCTGCACTCACCCGCTTGAACAGTCTATGGTCCATCAAGGGGCTTCGCATTAACAGCAAAACAACACCAGATAGCTATTAGCACACAGTACGCAGTTTGGGGGGGAGAGGGGGCAAGGGAAGGAGCCAAACGGAGGGCAGAGAAGGAGGAAGGTAGTTCAGCCTTTACTCAACACCTTCATAGCAGAGAAGTTAAGACTTACTGCCTCTGTAGCATTTTGCCATTAACCACAGACAAGAACATCCCTGCTGGATTTCACTAGAAACACGTTCTGATTTGGAGACTTCTGTGCTTTTACTAAGTGCAGGGAAACGCTTCACCATCATTGTCTGCGGTAATCGACATTGTGGTACAGATAGAGCAGGTAGAGAATAGGTTGAAAAATGCAGGCGAATTCTTTAATTCAACATTGGCCTGTTACACTAAAGTGTCCCAGTGCTCTAAAGGTGGCAGTGGAGATTAATACACTGCAAGATGAATGTAAACAGCAAAACATGCAGTGAGTTCATTAGTTTATTTCCTTTTGTGCCAGCAATTCAGCTGGTTAGTCAGGTGCGCTCGCTGGTGTTGACACATTGAGGACAGTGGAGATAAGTGCTTCAGTCTGAATGTGTGTGTGTGTGTGTGTGTGCATACGTGTGGGTGGGTGAGGTGCAGACTGCAGGCTGCTGCCACAAGGGGGCAGTGAGGGAGAGGGGGATTACCTGTGGCGACAGCGGCGGAGGAACCGCATGATCTTGCGGGCGGCCTGGTCCTGTCTCTTAGTGAGCAAACTACTTCTGAAATAAAATCAAACAGCAACACTCAGTCAGTCCTTGAAGCTCGCAGCGTGCACTCTCACACGCTTCTCGCGTGTCTGAGGAAAAAAAAAACATCTGTATCCTATAAGCCTAATCAAGTATAGAATTAGTCATTTACATAATTATTTTCAAATAACTATAATCAATTTGATTATGAACTGAAATGATTAATAATTCGGTGGTGTGTAATTACAAATTATTTACATAAATGGTCTTGTAATTCATTATTTACTTTAAATGTACATTTTATACTGTTTTTGAATACAGGTTTGAATCTGACTTTTTCTGTTTGGTACGCTCAAAAAAAAAAAAGACAGTGAATTAACGTGAAAAGTTATTCACACACAATAACTTTTTCAACAAATTAGATGAATAATTTAGAATACAAGTAGAATAGAATAAAATATAATAATCATTATTAATAATTCATAAAACAAATGTCCTCTTCTGCTTGCAAACACAAACAAGGTACTGATTAATGTTTAGAGTCTGGAATTTCTCTGCATGTTTCAAATGATTTTGCTGTTGCCCATTAATAAATTATCACTGTCAATCACTGAGAGTTCTTAATGGGTTATTAAAATGTAATGGACTCTAGATTTTGGATGAAAAACTGTGTTTGTTATCCGTTGTGGGGAAGTGGGGGGGTGCCTGTGCTGCAGTAGTGAAGGCTACCTGAGTTTGTGCTGCACCAGGGCGGAGGCGGGGCTGCGTCTGTGGGGCCGGAGCCTACGGAACTCTCTGTAGCTGCGATAGTATTGCTGGATCAGCATGGCCGCCCGCCGACTCTGCTGGAACTTCTTCTGCTCATGGTAACTCCGGAACTTACTCTGGATAAGGATGGCGGCCTGCGTCATCTTCTTATAAAGTGCATACTGCCACAGAGCATAGGGACGCGGAGTCAGGCCTGAGGGCACGATTACTTTTTCACACAGAACAGGCACTGGAGCACTGGTATCTAGCTCAAGTGTAACTCTCTGACTTCTCAGGGTTTCACTTGGCTTATGATTAAGATTCTAAAAAACATTTCCAAGCAAATCTCAATGAACGAAATGAACTTTTACTACAATTTGAAAAAAAAAACCCAACCCTTTTTACAGAGATATAGATATAAAATTGGTATAAAATTATAAAAAACTTATGAAGCTTGAGGAACTAATTACACACTAGCAAAATAGTAAAACAACATGATTTTTGTATGTTTTGATTTGAAAAAAAAAAAAAAGATGCATTGAACATCAGATTTTAGTATCTAGTGTTTTGTTGAACATGTGGTTTACCTTCAAGGCTATCCATGTTAGCTTGGAAAAGAAAAAAAGATCGATCTGAGATTAGACACAGAATGATGTGAAGGTTCAGGGTGTAAGAAGGATGAAAGGCGTACACTCTTGTGGACCGTTCAACAAATTAGGCATAGCATAAAAGAATTAAAAATGACACTGACAGTCTCAGAAAACAGGGCTTCACTTTCTCAGACACACACCTTTCCAGCATTTTTCACAGGAGTGTACTCCAGTACTCCAGACCACCAGCTGTGACAATATGTCAAAGTGAGTTGAAAAAGATGTCAATCAAAAGCACCTACCTGTTTGTATTTCCTGTAACAGCGCTGAATGACAGCGGCAGCTACTTCCTGTTGTTCGCGCAGCGGCCGCCCCTGCAGGAGACGAGAGCGGGAGATTAGAGAAGAGGCCAGACACCCAGTCCCACAGCCAGAGCCCGGGACAGCAGCACCAACCAGGATATACTGACCAGGGGGGCAGAGAAAGGGGGGCAGAGAGAAAGAGAATGGAAAACAGATGACAAGAGAGAGCAAGAGAGAGAGAGAGAGATAGACAAGGAGAGAAAGAGGGAGGGAGGAGGAGGAGAGAGAGAAACTAAGAAAACAAAAAGAGCAGGAGAGAGTGAGAATGACTGGGGCGGGGAGAGAGAGAGTGAGTCAGTGGAAGAAAGTGAGAGAGAAAGAGAAGCAGGTATGGTGGGCATGAGCCCCCCCCCACTGATCTGCTTTATCTGCCAGAGCTGGGGGAGCAGATGCCAGTGTGTGCCAGGAATCCACAAGAGCAGTGGAAACTCATTACACACAGCCATGGGAGGTAGAGAGACAGAGAGACAGAGACACAGAGAGAGAAGAGAGAGAGAGAGAGGGAGCAGTGCATTCACTCTTATAAGCCAGGCCATGCACTGCTGTAGCGTCCTTTCCATGCTGAAGCTGCAGGGACCCGCTGCTGTGTGTGCGTGTGTGTGTCTGTGTGAGTCAGGAATAAAACTAAATAACGAGTAAAGGAAGTGTGGAGGAAAGGAGGAATTGTGCCATCAGTTTATTCTGTCCAGGCTGGTCCGGAACTGCACGACATAACCTCACCTATCAACACAGCTCCCAACACCAGTAAGTCACATCAACAGGGTAAGGACACATTTCTGTTCATACAGCCGGTCACCTATGGGTACCTGAGTCCTGGCCTGTACCTTGTACTTGCGGAAAGCAGTCTGCACCAGACGAGCGGCTTCGTACAGCTCCCTCTGCTCGGGGTCGGACAGGGTCAGCTGGGACAGCTCTCGTTCCACCTTGCTGTTGGAGGCGCTTAGGAACTCGCTCCAGTCGGCTGGGGAAGGCAGCGTGGCCTTTTCAAATGGACTGTCACGCAGAGGGGAGCCCCCTGGGCTCATGCTAGACTTGGGGGTCAGGGGTTCACTGTACAGGGATCTACACACACACACACACATACACACACACACACACACACACAGATATGTGGATTGAAGATCTGAACTGACTTTAGGCCACCTGTAGCCATATCAATCATTTCAGCGGTGTACATCTCTTTACTCTGCAAACTGTCTTAGTGATAAAAGAGCGATTGCATGAGGTCAGCAAGTGCAGCATTACTTAATGAGTACAACAACACATCCCTGATGGAATACACATTTTCATTTTATTCTATTTTTATATTCCTAGATTGCATATTGCACATTTGTATTTTTATTCTACTTGATTCCATTCAGTGGTTTCTAATTTTTTGCTGCTCTTTGTTTCTGTCCACTTTCTGCCGCGACAATGCAAATTTCCCACTTGTGGGACTAATAAAGGTTTATCTTCTCTTATCTTACCTTCTCTTAGTACCTCAGTAACCTTTACTGGCCTTAACATTCTTAACTTGTCTTAAAAAAATAACTTCAATTGATCCATTCGTCATGAAACGTACCAATATGGTGGTATCCAGGTTTGATTTATCTTGGAAATTACCAAACTGTAGTGGAATAGAGCCCTCCAGAACTAAATTTTGGACACCCCAGATAGCATATAAACAATACATTATGAAAAAAAAAAAGCATTCCTAAATAGATAATGGTTCTAGGAAAATACTTTCACTGGGATTAGACGTTTACCTTACACACTACATTCAATTAAAAAAATCTTACATATCACTTCCAGATATATTTCCATAATGAAAGTTGTTTCCGACCAGTGATTCTCACCTCAGATGGATGATGCTGGGCAGCTGCTCCACATCTCCCAGGTAGGTGGCCAGCCAGCTCATGGTGCTGCTCAGGCCACTGCTGTCCAGAGGCACAGACTCAGCCTCTGCGAAGTTCTCCCTCTTTATGTGCTCCGGTGTGGCTTCAATGATGTGCTCAGCCAAGCTCATCATGTTCGCCTGTCAGGGGCAAACATACAGACACATGTGCTCAGTCACAACAGGCACAGGCAGCTTTCACTGGTGTACAGCTGAAGGGAACATGTGTGTGTGTGTGTGTGTGTGTGTTCCTTATGGCCTAGAGACACATATACAGGCACCTGCATTCCCAAACGCACTGCAGCATCAATCTTACTTGCGCCACCATGGTGTTTACACTACACTGCCCTATTCCCTCCTCCTCTCTCTCTATCTCTGCTCAGAGTGACAGAGATGAATGGAGTTGGAGGAGCTCTTGGCCCTCGGGGCAGATCAATTTCTGGAGTTTATTATGTGGTGATGCAGGTCCGGGCCAGCGAGCAGGGCCAGACTGACGGTACTCTAATGTCGACATACGCACATTAGTAGGACGAATGGCCACTCCATCTGCTTTTTCTTGGTTTGACGCTTTATTTGTAAGGCATGCTCCAAATCGGGTTCATCTATGCGATCAGGTCAGGATAAAGGAGTGCCTGGAAGGCATGCTACTCTGAATGAGTTGAGAAGTACAACCAAAAAGACTGTGATCAAGGCTATCCAGCATGATGAGGCTATGTAGGCTCATATCCTATATATAATGCATTACACACATCCATACTGTCAATTATGTCAAGAGTTAAACTGGACCAGACACATTATGATGTTCCAGAATGGTCTAGGTTACACTGAAGAGAAAAACAATTCTACCATCTTTTTTCAGACTATTGCTAGAAGCAGCATGATTAAAACCACCATCTATCCCTCCGGGCTATCAAATTTCAACTTTGTCTTATGTTCACTGCCCATACGGTGAAGCGAGATAGTATAGAAAAAGGTTAGTAGAAGGTGCCCGAATGCATATATAAACTATCAAAACATTTTTTTTATCGAGCTAGCCAGTTGAGATCACCACCTACCAAATTACAGTCAGTGTAACAGATAGTTCTGGTTCTAAAACCTGGTTGGCTAAACTACATTCAAAGCCACTGTAAAACGCTCAATATGCATGCCTGAACACGCACATCGGTTAAATTCAGTGTCAATGTATTATGTTGTTTAAAAACGCATTCATGAATATCTCTGATCATTACTGTTGCTTGGCATCCATTGTCAACTGTTAAGAAGCCACACTGCTCGGCAGAAGAATTGTTGAAACAATTGTACTTTCTATTAACAATAAACTATTTATTAAATAATAATATAATCGTGTATTTTGTCACTTTTTGTTTTTATTAAAGCAACAACATGTGTACTATAGGGATTTTATCATACCGCAAAACAGCGGAAAACATGTTGTGGCACTACTCACCTGCAGGTCTTCCATGTGTGAGAGGCAGTCCTGGTTCTCCAAATCCTCCTTGTAGGAGAGCAGCTCAGTGTCCACCATCTCTCTGTCTGCCATAGTCAGCATGCTGAGGGGCTCGGCCCGCTGATGCAGCCGGCTGGCCAGCTTCTCCTTCCCAATGCTGCTTCCGCCACCTCCCCCAGGTCCCTTCCTGTACACTTCCCTTGAGCCCCACTTGTGGCCCCCTGCACGGAAGGAGCCCAGCTTGGCTTGTGAGACGCCGCTGGTCTCTGAGCCCTCGGAGGCCACGCTGCGATCAGGGCTGGTTGGATCAGCGGAGAGGGCGCCGGTGCTGGCAGAGAACCTGGAGAGCTGCTGGTGCTCCAGGCTCAGGGGGACTGAGACAGCTTTATCTGGCCTTGTTTGAGCCACCTCTGGGTTGGGCTTGTGTTTTTTAGCCGCGGGGAGATCCCGCTGACACTCGCTGATGTAGTAGCTGGATGGCTCTGACCTGGGTCGTCTCAAGTCTGGACACAAAAGAAACATGAAGGTACAAGCGAAGATCATCAGTCTTTCAATTACATTTACTCTGAGGTGCTATTAGAGCTAATCCCAGGAAACAGGCTGTTGAAATTAAATTCTGCAACAAGTACTGCTCACTGAAGGGAAGACAAGCACTGCAGTAATACATTTAAGAGACGGTTCTGCCAAAAATCTCATTTGCATAATTTCCCCCTTACTTCAAATGTAGTCAATCAGCCGAGGCAAGTTTGGAATCCAATGCTTGTTTCTTTAAATTTTGCACTCAAGCTACGAGGCTAATGTAGCTGACAAGTAATAGAACTTTAGAGCCTCTAGTTTAGCATCATGCATGACTGCATGAATAAATCATCACACACTTGTTTTCAGCTGTTAAAGAGCTCATTTCCTACATTTGAAAGGTCAGCTTATGAAGTTTGTGAAGTTTTATATATTGAAAAATATAAACACACACACA
>JBBIGA010000132.1:26411412-26426624 GCA_037576975.1 Alestes dentex | reverse complement strand
ACACACACACACACAAGGTATCTCTGCTGGGCAATAAGTACAGTGTTTTTTCTCAGAAAAAGAAAAATCTAGTATTAGAATACACACAAATAACTCTAACACAGTAAGTAGTGATATAGTGCTTCCAGAAATCCTCTTGTGGAAGTCTTGTATTACTTGTAGTTACCATCAAATACCTGGATTGACTCAATCAATACTCCATTAAATTAAAACAAGTGAGCTGATAATGGAATTTCACAGATCCATACAATGGCTGGAGGCATCGAGGAGAAATCTGAACCAAACCTGTGTTATTCTCACTTGCTCACAAAATATCTTATTCTCACTTGCTCACAAACAGTCTTAGAAACAAACCAAAAAATGTTAATTTGTGATTTTTTTTCTCGGCAGAAAACACTCACAACTAAGATAATTGGCTTAAAAAAAACTTGCACAGGTGTCTAAGTGCAGTACACAGTGCTGTATGTAGTGCTGATTTTCCATTCAAAACTGAGTGAATGGTGTGTTTTTAAACTGAAACTCATATTTAAAAACCTCTTTTATATAAAAAAGCGAGGATAATTTGGTTTCACAGTGCATGATATGAGTGTAGGCTTCTACGGTTTCTAACAATGAATGGCTTAATAGGATAAATAGAATTATCCAACAATCTGGCACAGTCTGAGGGAAGTGTGCGATTATTTAGACGGCATTCTAGTACAAAACCAGAACTGGACAGCAATAATGTCTTGGCTGGTGGATTGAAGTGGGATACATTTATGTATGTATTGTGTAAATTTGACTCTTGGCTTTTCCTGGCCACAAGTCAACTTGTGCTCTCACCAGGGGTGAGGTTGCTGGGGGTGGTGCTAGTGGTGGTGACCATTCCGCTCTTCTGGGCCACCACGCCATCGCTTGCCCAGGCGACCATCCAGCTGTGGGAGGAGGGCATGTCAGAGGTGGGGGAGAAGGCTATGCGTGAGGACGGCTGCTGCTGCTCCTCTCTCTGGAGCTGCTCCAGACACTCAGCCAGTTTAGTGTGGCCACGGGAGCGAGCGATCGACAGGGGCAGGCGCCCCAGGGAGTCTGGGATGGCCAGAGCTCTCCGGTCCCATTTGTACAGAACCACAGCTGCTTCAAGGTGACCCAGAGCACAGGCCCACATCTACAGAGAGACAACAAGCACGGTGAAAACAGGAAGATGACATGAATATCGTTGTCGCATATCGTTATCACAGATGTGTTTTCAGATTAGACAACAAAGCGCCTTCCTTAACAACTTTCTTAACAGCTCTCGTGTTTAGGAGCTGGGGAATGGAATGTAATTAACTAGGCTTCCTTCCAATTAGCTGAAAGGCATATTTGCATTTACTCAATAATGATTACTTAAAATCCAAGTAGCAAAGTAAAAGTACTTTCTTATCATTGACGTCAAGTTAAATGAAGTAAATGACTTAATTCTATTAAAACGTACAAGGAAAAATGCACTTAAGTACTTTAACAAGAGTAGATGTAATTTATTTCTTTCTGTTTCATTTATTTTTTCATATGATCATACATGACCGAAAACTTACCAAGGGTGTACAAGAGAAGTGGTCTACATTAAGGGGGTCCACTTCAAGCTCCAGATCAATGCTGTCAGCATGCTTAGTGCTAGGAGACGAGACCAATATTGGACATTAATTTTTAAAATAAAGAATAGTGTATTAAAAAAAATGTAAAATGTATAGCTCATGTCGAAGCAACAAAAAAACCTCCGCCATAAATAAGAATACAGTGCAAAACAGCGACACTGCTCTCCTTTGACTCACCGCCACTTGATGAGGGTCTTGATGAGTGTGGCGTAGCCCTGTCCTGCAGCGAGATGCAGTAAGGTCATTCCACGGAAGGTCTTGGAGTGGATCAAGTGTTTTGATTTAGACCAGCAGGCGCGGTTCATCATCTTCTCACACACCACCACTACACGGCTCTCAAAGGAGCTGCCCGTTTGGCCTTGCCCCGACACACACTGTGGACACAAGAGTCTTGTAATTTACCTTGAAAGCAGCATTGGGAAGATCACTGCTGATTTGTTAACCCTTACCATAATATTATACAGTACCGACCGACCGAAAAAGGACCAGTGCTTTTTTAACCCCTCCCCACAAAACAATATACAATATACTGATACTATTGAGCACTAAACAAATACAAATACAGATAGTTCTGATGATTTAAAGCCCTACTTTACATAAACCCGTCAAATAACTGTTTACCACAAGCATGTGGCGCACAGGGCACTTGATATGTCCAAATATGCCCAAATGTATCCAGATGCCTCGTTAAATCAGTGAAAGCTGCTTTATGATTCCCTCCACTGCTGACACAGGTGTGCACACAACTTATATCATCTCCACAGAAAGGCTACGGTGACCACTGCCGATGTCAAGCGCTGGCTAAAGGGGTTTAAGTCACCCAGCTTAAGAGGGTTTATAAGTTACAAAACTAACTGACTAATTAAATTCAGTTAAAGGTATATATGACAGTACCTGGGACTGGCTGTTACTGCTGTTTCCACCACTGCCACCCCCCCCTGCTCCTGCCCCTCCTCCCCCTGCTCCTGCCCCTGCGCCTCCAGCTGCTCCGTTGCTCTGCTGCTGCTGGCCGGCCATCTCAGCCATCCTGCGCTCCATCTGCTCCAGTCGCTCCAAGATGGACATTCTGAACTGGTTATCTGCAACACAGCCACATTCACAATTAACAACTTCACACTTCTTAACAACTTCACACTTCTTTATTACTGCACCAGTGAACTTGTGGACCTGTGAGCACCTGTGACCTTCTACAAAGTAAACTGCAATAGACAGCAAGCCACTGAGACTTTACAACCCACACAGCACCCATCCATTAAACAACGCAGTAGATGCAAAATAATTATTATTTGACATCAGGGACATAAATTAGTATACAACGTATATACTTGCATGCATTATGGTTACTTTTTTTTCGTATTCATTTGTTCATTTTAAATACGCAGATTCCCCACTTCTGATAGTGTTTTGTCCATGGTACGTTCCCAAAATCAAACATTAATGTATCCCGGTTAAGTGTTTCAATCCCACCACAGAACCGTGAAAGTATGATGATTCTATGCTGTCCATCACACCCACTTCCAGTTCAGATCCAAATAAACCTACTGATAATGTTGAGCTCTAAACAAATACAGATACAGATAGTGGCCATGTTTTGCAGCCCTACTTGACAGAAACTGGTCACAGAACTGTTTACCACATGCACACAGGGAGCCAGATACATCTAAATATGCTCAAATGTTTCCAGGCGCCTCTTCTAATTTGTGAATTCAGCTGCTAGGTGTTGCACGCACACAGTTTATATAATCTCCACAGAAAGCACTGCCAATCGGATGGGACGCTCCGGAGCAGCCACACATGAGACTGAGGTCACCATGACCAATGTCAGCTAAAGGGGTAAAAAGTCACCCAGAACCGGGCTCTGGAGTAGGACTGGAGTGACGGGGCTCCATCTAATACCTCGGAGATCAGGTCTCACTAACGTTCTTGTGGCCAAATGCGATGTCCACACAGCCGTGTTCTAACATCTAAGGTAGAGCCATTAGAAGAGTAACTGGCGCAAAGGGAGGAGAAACGTCTTGATAATACACTTGACTTCAGAAGAAATGGGAGAATAGCGGGTGTCTACAAACTTAAGGACACATAGTGTAGATCCTATAGACTTGTGTGTAATATAGAGAGGCTCCAAACTGAGACTTTTATTTTATCAAGCTTGAGAAGACATTGTGCACATATTTAGGACAAAGGCTTGGTATAAAGATTTAACAGCAATCTAAAACCCAACCGATCCGACTGTTATCCTGCTCTCATCAAATGAGGACACCAACTGCCTATCCAAAGTCTAACTCAAAGCTAAGCTTCTTCGCCTACTGCTCCAGTGAAACAGCATGGTGGCTTTACTGGCTTACCCACAGTTATGAAAGGGTTCTGCTCTCAGAGTTTGGCTCGCATTTGCTTTTAATCATTGTTTTGGGTGCTTGATTGTATTCAGTCATTCCCCTAATCAACAGCAATCAGGATCCTGACAGAGATGCTGTCAATATTTCTATAATTATATCCATCACAAACCTGAACAACGTGCTTTTATGAATAATAGAGAACATTAACATTACGTGACTGTTGCCAACAGACACATAAATCAGAGCACTGAATTCAGCCAAGCGCTGTACTGATATTACACTGCTATGGGTCAGTGTGTTGTGCGTACTGGATGCTTTTATCATATTTAAAAAATAGGAGAATACAGCCAGTTCAGAGTCAGACAGTACTACATAATGGCACAGCAATTCACTGTAAAGATTCATTGTAAAGATGTAAATCCTACTTCACTGATTTTGGAATGGAATTCATTACAACTGTTTCAAAATTAGTACAAAATTACAAAATTACTTTGAGGTCCAAATATAATTCTCTGTCAAAGATGTTCAAATAGCTTGGTATAGACTATTAACTGTCTATGTTGCACTAGACTCTTAAAATGAAAAGTGCTAAAAGACAGCACCACTGTTGGGCTCATTTCATAAAAACCTTTTTTTAAAGAGTCTTTTTTTAAAGATGGACTAAATAAACACTGTTAAAGTTACTGTTCAAAATCTATCATAATACAATAGATGAACTGCCGTGAGAATTCATGAGACATTAAATTGTTTTCTCAACAATTGTAATTGTAATTGTAATAATTACAAGGTGATTTTTGTACAAGCAAACATTTCATTTACATTTACGGCATTTAGCTGACGCTCTTATCCAGAGCGACGTACATCAGTGCTTGAGTAGTCCACGTCTGTATCTTAGACCTGTAAAGATAAACTTAAGTCACCCTAGTTAATACACCCCCTAGTATTAACATACAAGCAAAGGTGAGCGTAGCATCGATCTACACGGGTTCTGTCCACACAGTGGATACAAATGCCCTCCACGACAGGATGTGGACAGACACCTGTGGATTTTTTTTTTTCAGATATGATAAGTGTAGCCTCATTTTATTACAGAGGTGAGAGCATTAAGTGCTCTTTATGATGAGGACCGTTTTGGTGGTCTACAATCCCTTGCATGAATGTTAGGAGTCCCATTTTCTCTACATTTGTTGAACTCACAGGTTTGGAAACATGTTTCCTGCTTTTATTTTTGACACTGAAAAATCATGATTATTATAAAACGATTATCAAAATTAAGAACTCGTCATTTAAAATAATCGTTCAATAATTGCGAATAGCTGAATAAGTTATAAGTTTTGCACAGTACTGGAAATCTCATGCCTCAAAATTATTTGATTCAGTTCTGTGAAAAGTTAACTTAAACCTCACAATTCCATTTAGTACAATTCAGAATATTTTCAACAACACATTAAATACCCACATACGTAACCGGAGCAACACAATAAGCAGAATTTAAAACAAGCATTTGTCAGGCTTTCATATACGAAAACCAACTGTGACTTTAATCATGGCCAAAAATGTGTCCACTTTATGCCACATCATTATAAATCATTTGACTTGACTAACATTTAAATATAGACGCACTAAGCTTGCCAGAATGCATCATTGTATTAGATACTGCTATGGGGAACAGAAGGCCAGTGTGGGGCAGGTGTGTGAGAGGACCACATGGAGCGAGTGCACACTGCAGCACCGCTGCCTAAAGGCTGCCTTCGCGTCTCTTGCTGAGGTGCTGCTGCCAGGAGCTTGTTTCTGTGGCAACCTGCTGCTGAGCAGTAACTAGGCGACAGGAGCGATGCTGTGTGTGGCTCGTCGCAGCATCAGCATCAGCCTATGAATGAACAGTGTAGAACAGGGCCAGTACAGAACACACGAGCAAGGGGGAAAAAGAGACACGCTGTGCTTACCATGACATATAACAGAACCACTCACCACCCACTAAAGCCTCACAAAACTTTGGGTGTGATCATAGTGTAAACAAGTGCTTATGTCTGTTCGACAGTTAATGCTCCCTGTTGGAGAGCCCCTTTTGTGCTGCTCTGGTATACAAGCTGTGTGTGTTTGGTTACCTGGAGTGGCTGTGCAGTGATTCGCCGCTTAGAGGTCATGTAAGCCGTCATTGTTCAACAAGACAGCGGAGCGGCCGACTGGGAAATGGCACCAATCACTTACGTTAAGCTGTGAATCACTCCACTGACAGGAGATTCTGTGCACTTGTTTAAAAAACCAGAGCAGTGAACTCCACTGCGTCCAGCAACTCTCTTAAGAGTTTAGCCCAGCCTCTGTTTGACTGCGTCTGCTCCTGCAGCTCTACTTCCATTCAGAGCCAAGGGGGAACCAGCACCACCGGGTGGTGGCGCATATTATGTGGGTAAAACAATGACATCTATCATCATCATCCATACAGTGTCCTGGGGGATAAAAGTGGGTGCATGCATGTGTGTGTCTGAATGCAGCAGAGGATTCAGAGGGGGGAGAGGTAGGTCGGATGGCTAGAGGTGTTCTAAGTTCTGGCTTTTGCTAGGAGCAGAAAGAGAGAGACAGAGAGCGAGAGAGAGAGAGAGAGAGAGAGAGGGAGAGAGAGAGAGAGAGAGAGGGTGGGGGGGTGGAAGTGTAGGCCACTCTGGTGGGGCAAAGTCACATGACTTTAGAACAACGACTGAAAACCGGTGGTCGCAGTCTTCGCAAACAGTGCACTACACTGAGGTTTCTCATCACAATGTGAATGAACATTCAACAACACTGAACTCTAGAACTATGTGAATATAGAAAGTTTTAGGGACAAACATTTCAGAACACTGAATTCAGAAGAACATGCTAAAACAGAGCGAGCAGGGAGAGACATTTTGGAACACCGAACGGGAAGAACATTCAGCAACACTGCAGACTGAAGACAATTGACTGGGGAGAACTAGTTCTAGAACAGAGTGAATATGGAAGAACATTTCAGACCACTGAACTGGAAGAACATTCTAGAAAAGAGGGGATTGGGATGAACATTTCAGAACGCCGAATGCAGAAGAACATTCTAGACCAGTGCGAATACAGAGGAACACCTCAGATCACTGAATGTGGAGAACATTCAACACCACTATACGCTGAGGATGTGAATGCGATGGGCATTCTAGAACAAAGTCACTAAAGAGAACGCTCTTGAAAATGGTGTACGAGGTAGAACAGCCTTTAGAACACCAAATTTTAGAATATCGCAAGTAGGGAAAATGTCCCAAAACAGCAAGAATGGGGAGAATTGAGTGAACAGAGAGAATACGTGGTGAATGAGGCCGAACGTCGTAGATCGGTGTGAATATGGAAGAACAGTTCCGTACTCACAATTTTAGAACATCAGAAACAGGGAGAACGATCCAACATAGCGCAGAAGGGGAAAAACATTCTAGAACATTGTAAACAGGGCGAAACGCTACTGATCAGTGTAATGAGGAAAATCATGCCTGAACGGTGTGAATGGGAAAGAAAATATTCCAGACCGGAGTAAATCGGAGTAGAACGTTCTAGTCCCCTAACAATCACACCTTTCGGCTTGTGAACGTTTGTAAGGTTGATGCACTCTTGTTCAAAATGTGTCTTTATAAAGCAGAGGTGGTGTCCAGTGAAAGATGGAAGATCTCAGTAAAGGACAGGAGAAGGTAGGCCTGAGGAACCCGCAGAAGTTTCTTTTGAAAGCGCAGCACGTATAAAAGGCCTGCCATCAACACGTATAATCTCTTAGCTGAGCCCATTGAAAGCCAGGGCTTGGGGGTTAATTCACCCATCGCTCTGTGTTTGAATCAACTCCAGACTCACATTGAGATGAAAGCCCGAGAGTCCCACGGACGAGCTGCACCACGGGGCCCGCTGGGCCTCCTCGACGAGGCCAGATTACTGCTTGTTCGTCTGGCTGGGACCTCCATCAGGACAGGGAAACTGAAAAGAAAAACAATAATTAGAGATAATTGCTTGTGTCCAAACATGAGCATTAAAGCACCCCCCCTCCTTTCTTTCTTTTTCTCTCCCCCTCTCTGACCCCTTCTCTTTCCTTCCCCTCCTTCTTTCCCCTCTCAGTTCTCTCTTTCTCTCTCGCTCTTTTGGTAGTATACCGGGTGCAAAGAGAAAAACACACCCCTGTTTTGACAGCTGGGCAGGCGAACATAATTTGTGACAGCTGAACTGAAACATCTTTAAACACGAAGGAAAAAAGGAGAAAATGGGTGGAGAAGGAGAGAGCGAGAGAGAGAGAGAGAGAGAGAGTGAGAGAGTGAGGAGTGGAAAGAGCAGGAAGAAGGACTGGGGAGAGAAAGTGAATAATTGAAACAGAAGAGGGAAGAGGACAAAGTAATCATTATCCAGAAGGGATTTTTCTTTTCATGCGCCACAAAAAGTGAAAAGAAGGGGGGAAAAAAAGAGAGTGAGCTCTAGGAAAAGAGAATCAGGGTCAAGAAAAGGAAAAGTTGGGGTTTGAAATGACCCCAGAAACTGACCGACATCAAAAGCCTATGATGCGCCCCCCCCCCCAAAAAAAAAGTGAAATATTTTGCCCCCCAAAAGTCCGACTAAACATGGTGTCATACAAAGTTTGACACATTGGGTTAATTTGCTGCTCAGCGGCTGTGCCCTTTGATCTCTGGGGTCGAAGGAGGTCACACCGAACTTGGCGCGCCGAGGCCGAAATCATGGCAGTCTCAGGGAGCAGGGTCAAAGGGCATCCGTGAGATTTTGGGGTATACAGGCCAAAATCAGGACCATATGTGTATAGATACACATTTGAAACCAAAATAACTCCTGATTTTCCGCCCTCCTCCATCCCTCGCCCAGACCCACACATACATACACACACGTGCATGCGGACCCACCGCAGACGAACTGCATCAAAACCCAATTAAGTCATAAATATCAGCATTACACGGATGTTAACAAGGCATTGACAGAAGGTTGGCTGGAAGCCTCGCAAAATTGACAGTGACAGAAGTTTTCCCTGAAGGAAAATGCTAATGCAAACAACGGAACGCTTTCTCAAAATATCCCCACTCCCAGCGACTCCCCTGTTTACATTTCTCCACCGAGACCATTGGAGCTGGCACATTGGGCAAGATTAAGACGGAGACGAGGTGGCCTAACAGCGCACGACGCTGTTTTGATCAGTGAGGCCGACCTAGTTAGCTTTGCTATGAGAGCAATTTAGCATGAAAATGTGATTATGACGCCATAAACACACGACGAAGCTGCAAGACCGTTCAGAACAGTCAACTCTCCCTCACTGGTTTCATTTTCACGTAAACACAATCCACCCAAAGCACCACACAAAAGAGAGAAAGCCTTCACTTTCTCACTCGCACATCTTCTCATACATGAACACGTACTTGCTGTCCACTTTATCCGAAACAGTGGCCTTGTTCCTGTACATTCAAAATGTACTGTTAGAGATTATGACTTTAGTCTTTTTTTGAGTCCTTCACCCAAGACCACAGGACCACTGGGTCATATTTGGTAGCTGGATTATTTTCTACCCAGTAATGACATTTTTGAATGGTTAAAACTGATGCAAAAGAGTTTAATGTAGTACGTGAATATTGACAATTTTTCAAAATGTACCATCCACCTCCCAGTCTATACAATCCATGTAGGGAAACAAAGTTGCAGAGACATAAATCTACACATTCAGCATAAAGCAACTCTGTTTTTCCTTCTACAATGAAGTTATGAGGAGAGTCTCTGTCCAGAGACTCAGAACAAAGGTCATTTATCGGGTCCAGTAACAAAAATGTAAGGGTTAAAGAGATGATGGGAAATTGTCACATAAAAATGAATTATGACTTTTTGGTAAATCACAAAATTGTCACTAGAACTCAGGGAGAAAAAAACATGACAGGTATAAAATATGGGCCCTTTAAAAAATTGCAACAGCACTGTGCCTGACACACTTCTATCACTGCAACACACACTAACATACCACTACCATGTCGGTATCAACACAAATGATACCTGGGCAGTGGTGGTCCTACAGTGGTCTTTTAGCATTGTATCGTGAAATGGCATTCATCGTGAAATTCTGAAACAATGTTGATGTTTTTTGTACAAAAAAAAGGTATAAAATGGCAAAAAATTGTTCAGACAGCAACAATATACTATGTGCTATAGACAGATATGTGTGTGGAAGGGAATGTATGACAGAGAGAGAGAGAGAGAGAGAGAGAGAGAGAGAGAGGAGTTAATAAAGAAGAAAATGTATGGCTTCATAGCTCATGGTATGTCAGTGAGCTGTCTGGTTCCGTTGGCTTGAGCAGGTTCTTTTCCCAGACACAAGTGGAACATCTGCTAATGTCGTCCAGTCCGTCCATCTGAGTCCCATTAGAACTCTTGCTCTACTTTATTAAAGTCGGGGGTATGATTTCTCCATCAGAGGTACAGTGTAACCACACGACCACGGCTCTAAATGAGCAATCACTATCCTATCCAATAAATGTATGGGACATTAACTGTATCACATATGGCCTGTTAGATTTATAGCGGCTTGTTACACTTTGACATTGATTGAGATGTCATAAAGCAAAATGCCTCAGGTTTGTGGTCTGATCTGAGTGAATGGAAAACCTCACCCCAGAGTGCATTAACATCAGGGAGTGAAAGACATTGGGAGCTCAAAACATGCTACCTGGTCCCCGCTAGACTTCATTTTTAGCCAGTTGGGATTTTTGTGAGTCCATTAGGCCTGCTAATAACCTTCTACTGAAGAATCAACACTCTAAATATCTAAAATGATTTGAAGCCTAACACTCAAGATCTCAGTCACAGTGTACATGGCCCAACACACTGGAAGAGCTGAAGCATTACTAGTTTTTTATCGAAATGGGTCAAACACCTGTTTGGCTGAAAAAGCTAGAGAATGAATCTTCTGAGAAGTGGAAGAGTTGGTAATAGCATGGAGGAGAGGACCTATAGTGGCTCCATAGGGGACAGTTTCACACGAGCCAATGGCAATGGCTTTCTCAGGCTGTGAAGGGCAGCTGGCAGCCACAGAGCCTGAGAATGGAGCGAAGGGCCAAGGGCGGTTAATAGATTTGCCATCAGAGCTGGACGTACCCCCAGGCACCACATATTACATACACATATTAATTTCAAGGCTGTCCTACCTCCCAGAGGTGTAATGTAGTCTGGGGGATAAACCAGCAAACTGTTAGCAAGATTAGCCTAGTGAGGACAATGTAATGCCAATCAGATTAAACAAATAGTGTAATTACACTTAGAGTGGGGGGAAACAAGAATTCAGACACTTTGTTTTTTGTTATTTTATACACTTCCAGTGCATTTATAGTCGTCCCCATAGGTCCCCCATGTGCCATCAATACAGATCTGACCTGTCGAGGAATGGACTCCAGAAGACCTCTGAAGGTCTTTCTGAACAATGTTTTCACTGCAGCAGTACATTATCCTGCTGAAAGAGGCCACGGCCATTAGGGAATAACCATGAATTGGTGTACTTGGTCTGGAACAATGTTTAGGTAGGTGGTACATGTGAAAGCAACATCCACATGAATGCCAGGACCCGGAGTTTCCCTGCAGAGCATTGCCAAGAGTATCTCAAGGCCTCCACCATCTTTTCTTTTTACCATAGAGGACTGCGGAGCCATCTCTTCCCCATGTAAGCAATGCACATGTTCTGACACCTTTCTATCAGAGTCAGCATGAAGGACTTTTGGTAGGGCCTAACCACTATATACAAGGAACACCATACAAGCCACTTTGGAGATGCTCTAACACATCTATTGTCCAGCCATCAGTTTTTGGTCCTTGTTGAAGTTGCTCAGATACCCTTACCCATTTTTCCTGCCTCCTACACAGTACCCTCAAGAACTGCCTGTTCACTTACTGCTTGAAATCGATACATATGTAGATACTAATGCAAAGTGTGTCTTTGGGAAGGGAAGACTTCACACAACAAGCAGCAATCATGATGAAGGTAAACTAGCTTCCTAAATTCTAAGTGACAGTATTATAAAACAACAAAGGAAATGCCACAGAGCCCTAGCACAGACACGGAACATCCTGTTTTGATAATATATTAGTGGAAAATTCATGGAACCACCAACAATCATTCCCTCAGGTTAACGATAAAGATGGTGAGACAGCACAGCAATCACTTGAAAGGGTTGCAGGGGGACGTGAAAGCAGCAGGAACAGCAGTTACTCTGAGAACAACAAGCAATGAACTGCACCAGTCATCTCCAATCCTCTGCAAAACCTGTCTGCTAAAAAAGAAGCACAGAAATGCTCATCCAAAATTTGCATGCAAGCATCTCGACAAATCAGAACATACATACAACAGGGAGATAATGCTCATAACGTTGAGGAACTGAAGACAATCAGCTCGGAAAAACGGGTTCAGATTTAATCACTATCCTGTAGATGCCTTACCCACGGCAACATCAAGTACTTATGTTAATAATTTGTATCTTTGTTTACACGTATGAATACATACTATGTTATTCACTTTTATAAGTACAAATTCATATATACATTTCACTCATTATATTTCTAATGGATTTAGTATTTAGTGCTCCTTTAGCGTTCTTAAAGAATTCACACTGTGGGAAGCCACAGCATCCTCACTTTTTTAAATGAAAAATGCTGTGTAAATATCATTAGAATTAGACCGATCGTTCATGGTCCAGTCCATATAGACGTAAAATAAGCTGCGATACCAGTTCATTTTGACGAAGCCCTTTTTGTGATGTCACAAAAACAACAAATTCACACATAACTGCTTTGTAGCTTTGACCTGCTTTTTTCTGCTGATGTCATGAGGAGATTTTAGCCAGGACTGCTTTTTGAACAAGGCACCCAAACAGAGGTTGTGTGCATACATCAGTCTTACAGACAGTAAATAAAATAAAAAATAAAGAGAGGCCGTAACAGAATCATGTAAAAAAAAGAAAGATGTTTTTGTCTCATAAAACCACACAAACGTAACCAGCAGACTTCAGGGACAAAAAAAAAGGCACAAAGAAAATGAAAAGACATGGTCCCTTTAATTTCAGTCGATATTCACCATAAATTTTTAAAGTGGCCATAAATAATGTCTACTATCAGTAAACATTATTCATGAACATGACCCATGTGGGACCATGTAGGCATCCAGTTCTGAAAAAAGGTAGTATAGGCAAATCTTTGGGCGTTTTATATGTTCAAACACACCCATGTATTACAATGAATGCACCTTTGTTATCTTCTTTACTTTCTGATCACCAATTGGAGGGAGAGAATGTGTGTGTCAGTGTGTAAATGCACTTTAATGGCCTCCAGGGTCTGAGAGTCATTTCCTGTTGGCCATATTGATCTCATCACCCTGGGACTTTTACTGTCGGATGCATCCCAAACAAACTGTATGTTTATGTGTGTCTGTGTGTATACACATTCATTCACAATGTACATGCATATGCAAGTTATTATAGTTTCTGTGCAAGTGTGTGTGTGTGTGTGTGTGTGTGTGTGCATATGTATGGGAGGGTGTATTATGAATTCTGAAGCCACCCATATAGATTAATAAAAGTGCGTACATGTATGTGTGTGTGTGTGTGTGTGTGTGTGTGTGTGTGTGTGTGTGTGTGTGTGTGTGTTGCGCGCACGTGTGACCCTCCCTCTCTCTGGGTGGCATTACCTATGGTGGGGCAACTGCGACAGAAACTGGAGCAGCGGGTGGATAATTTGGATTTGATTGGTTTCACATGTTTTTCATAAACAACAAAGCCGTCTCCCTCTGCTTTGCTCTGCCGTGTTTGGCTGCAAACATGGAATCCATTTGTCCCCTTTCTTCCCAGGCCTCTATTTAGAGTTACGGAGCAGTGCGTCACATGCTAAGCAGACCACCAGTGAGGTGGGTATCTCACACACTCGCAATGGAAGTGTGTTGCTGACTTGAGAGGTTCGACATGAACAGAGCGTCCACAAAAATGGGACAGTATG
The DNA here is from genome assembly GCA_037576975.1 of Alestes dentex. Lineage (NCBI taxonomy): Eukaryota > Metazoa > Chordata > Actinopteri > Characiformes > Alestidae > Alestes > Alestes dentex. The sequence continues at coordinate 26,412,679 of JBBIGA010000132.1, read as the reverse complement.
TTCCATTTAACACACTATTGACCATTACTTTGCATGACCAGCAAGGTAACTCATGTAAGACACTAGTACAGTCCCTCATAGAGTTAACTACATGCATGCTAGTACTTAGACACAGAAATTTGAATACTTCAGCGTGCATGTAGATGAAATTAGGCCGCAAACGTAGCATTAAAGTAATAATCGCAGAGGAGGGCTACTTGCTTGCAATTACAGAAGGTGAAAAAAGCCCCGGCCAGTACAATACCATGCAAAAGCGTAAGATACCTGAGAAAATTACATTTAAAACCTGCTTAGCTTAGCAGTATGTGTTTTAAAAGCTAATATTAGAATATGTGCTGGTGGACTGGTGGTTACGGAGTTGCCCCTGCTATCAGAAGGTTGTGGGTTCCATTCCTAGGACTGCTAGTGGCACCACTGAGTTACCTTTGAGCACGGTCTTGTCCCCACACACTGTGTTCCTGGCTGCCTGCTGCTTCACTTGGTGAATGGGTTAAATGCAGAGAAAGAATTTCGTGCTGTTTACACTGTGTGCTCTGGTCCGTAATTAATACAGTAAAAAGTGATTTTATGTGTCAGTGTGTTTGCTTAATCATTCCCAGACCTCCTCATGGAAGGTACAACATTGTAGTAATACACTGTAGTTCTCATCAAATATCTCAAATTCAGCTCAGTCAATACTTCATTAGATTAAACCAGGTTTCACAAATCCATGTAATGGCTGGAGGTGAAATCTGGAACCGAACCTGTGTTCTTCTAACCCGCTTCAAGTACTTTTTACAAGCAAAACAAACATGGATATTGTTCAATGCCTTCGTGTAGGTTTACATTTATTCTAATGTTAACATGTGGATTTGCAGGCAGAAACAGCTTGAATAAATGGCTTCGCACAGACTTTTGCACAGTACTGTACATGTAAAGCACTTTGAGCTGCACTTCATGTATAAAAGGTGCTGTATAAAAGAGCTTTATTTATTTATTTATTTGTCTATCTATCTATGTATCTATTTGGGCATTAACGACTTTTTTCAGATCGACTTATCCATCAACAAAGTCGAAGTCAAGTCGACTAGTTTAACAGTCAACATGACAATTAAACAAAACAAAATATAGGCTGATACCTTGAATTTTCTAGTAAATTTAAGAGCACAACAGAAAGTGTGAACAGTTTAAGCCACGGCGCCACTCAGCGCCCTCTGGACTGGACGACTCTCTGCAGTGCTAGTGTTAGCCATGTTAGCTAGCGTTAGCCATGTTAGCTAGCGTTAGC
>JBBIGA010000132.1:26395068-26408139 GCA_037576975.1 Alestes dentex | reverse complement strand
GTTATCTCTCACTTACAGGCATATGCAAATGTCTGAGCAACCCTGGATAACATCAAACCAAACAAAAGTAAATCATTATGTTCAACATTCAGCCTAAAACATACGGGCTTATGTGGTAATAAGGCACTGAACTGGTTATTCAAACTTTAAATAAAACAATGCAAAGCAACCTTTTATTTTAGACAAGCAAAAGTAATACTTTACATCAGCCCAAACCTCAGAAGCAGTTCAACCCAACTTCTGCCCCGTTTCACTTTCTTTAGAATAGGGGTCAGCAATGAGATGCAGTACCTGTAGTTTTTTCATTAAACCAGAAGATCAGAACGGCCAGCATGACTTCGGTGGGTAATAAGAGGATCTGAAATGACGTGCAATAACATAAACTGCTGCCATTCCCTCCTAGCTCCGCTCAGTCGTCTACAGCTTGATTGGTTTATGACAGTCTTTAAAAGAGGTCAAGCTCCAAGGTCTGCATGGTTCAAGATGGCCAATCGAGGCTTAACAAACCGAATATTTATTCAGTCTCAGCATGGCCTTTCCCTGCTATCGCAATTAATGCAAATGAACTGTTGGACCCCTGTGGTACACAGTAAAAAAGAAAGTGCTCTCTTTCAGAGAGTGCTGAGATGATTGTGATGTGGACTTTTCAGATATTTTATCGTCCATCAACAGGAAAGGTTTGGCCATGCTTATAACACATCAGTGTGATTTGATGATGACTGAATAAATGAGTGCCCACAATTATTCTGTCACCACTGGCCTTCTTAAAATTTGACTGAAAATGGACTGAAATGCAACTATAAAAAAGTTTTTTACAAAATTAAGCAAACAAAAGGTTTATTTTTTTCCACTGAAATACCATAATACTACAAAAGTCCTTTGCATGAAATTACAGTGCAGTACAAGAAATACTGTCACTTACGGAATGCTTTAAAGGGGCCATGCCATGCAAGTCATCCATGAAAACAAACAGGGGCCTATAAGCATTTGCGTATCAATGTAAACATTCTGGTCGATGCAGATTGGTCACTTTAAAGAGACTTAACAACTAAAGCAGCATTCTCACTTTAGTCACATCTTTTCGACATGCTTCTACATCAGGCCTGAGCTGCTTATTTCCATTAGCACTGGCTGAGCAGGTGCCTAGTGCTCAGGCCGAGCTTTAGCTCCATGTGCGCCATCAATACAAAAGAGAGGGAAAAGTTTAGGGCACTCTGCAATGCTGTAAGAGACATGAGTGCAGTCCTGCGTAATTTTACTGCAGAAACTATAATGACCAGCCATAAAAGAGCCTTTCCCCCTGCAGCCTGTCTTTCTCTCTTAACCACAGCTTTCTATTTTTAAAGACCCAATCTCTCAGGTATCTACTTCCAGTTGACTGCTTGGCTTTCTTTCAAAAATACCCTCAGTGGACACACTGCTTTTACAGAACTCATTTTTGACAAATATATACTTCTGAAAATGCCTGTGCACTTTGTCTTTGTATGAGCATTTCATGATGAATGGACAGGCAGAAACTGTCCAAAATAAAATCTCATTACAAAAACAAAAACATCGAAGTCATGAAAAATTAATTTTACCTGCTTTTTAAAAAAATCCTTATATTACTTATTAGTTTTGAACTATATTGTTCACTCCCATATATTCTTACTGAGCTGCAAATGCAGCTTGCTCTGAATTCACTATTATTGAGATGCAATGGAGTCTTAACAAAACAAAACAGCTTGTTCAATTCTTAGGGCTAAAGAGAGGTTAGAAAATGTTCGTGTTAAAATACGGCCGATACTGGCACATAAAACACCACAAACAAACATTCTACTAAACTAGGCTAAATATGAGAAAAATGTAAGACTTGGGCCCCTTTAAAGTTACCATTTCTGAAGAGACAAGACTTTATAACAATGATGACATGAGAGACCACAGTGTATTATTTAAACAGTTTAACACTATTTTTTCAGGTCTAAAGGCATTCTTAAAAGTGTATACCAATAACAAATACTGGCAAGGAAATGGCATTTGTGGCCATAATTAAGGGCAGGATTTTACTAAAACAACAGAGAAGATGAAGCTGTGAGTCAGAGAGACATAGTTCAAGCAAAATATTACACCCCCTCTTGTGGATGCTTTAATAAAGAAAACCATTTTGAAATACTACTGAGATACTACAAAACTACGGAAATACTGCAAAATGGTAACTGAAATACTACTGAAAGAAAGCGTGCGGACAGCTTCTGTAGCCTCAGTAAGTTTGATGAGCTGTGGTACCGGGGTCGTAGAGCTCTACTGCCTCCAATCTTAGTTTATCAACAGGTTGCTGGTTGGTCACCAACCCCCCCCCCCCCCAAAAAAAAAACCGAGATCTTTATAAGACATCTTTTGACTGAATGACAGAAGCTTCTTTTAGAACTTCAAGCATCACTCGTGCTCCACAGCACTGTTTTTTTTTGCTCCGCTGGCGGAGTCTCAGGACAGTATAGTGTTTTTCCAACATATCCATTACAACCCCATAAAGGCCTTATTAATGAGCTGATGAGTTGGATCCGGTGTGTTAGAACAGGAAAACTCTGGCTATAATGTCTAAGAATGAGAGCCGCTGCTCTAAAGGGAGCAATTTCTGCAGCACTTTCGGCGGTGCTGAAACCGCCGCTCTTCAAACTCTCCTCACGACTGCTACTCACATCCTCACCGATTAAGTGCTTCAGAACAACTCCGGCGGAAAAACAACAGCTTGTATCACACTAATGAGAAGAGTAATGGCAAATCAAACCAACTAATTCTCACGAGTTATCGTCAGCCCTACATGGCCTAACAGAAGTAAAATAACTCCAGAGTAAGTCAATGATATCTAATCACATCCCATTCCCAATGGAGAAAAATCATTTGGGGGGGCGGGGTGAGAAAAGCACGCTGCCTGCTGTTCCCCACCATGCTGAGACAATATTCCAGACTTTCTCACCTAATAAGAGAAGAACTGTATGCAGCACATTCTTTAAAAAAAACATGTGTTAAAATACAGCCAAGTTTCTTCCTATCTTTCCCATTATCACCAGCAGCTGCTGCAGATGTGTGAAAGGTGTCACTAGCCTCACTTGAGCGTGGCAGGATGGAAAAAAACAAAGGAGTTAATGGGAATTAATGGGTTATATTGAAGCAGTGGGCATTCTTTGAATAAGATCTCCAGAATGCCCCATCCTGACCACTGCAAAGTGCACAGACAAGTTGGCCCTCCAGTGATGTAAAGGGTGGTATAGTTGTCCAAGTGCACACAACTTTCTCTTTCACAGACAAGACTGCACGCCCACAAACACATGCACACAAACACACACGTACACATACAGACACTAAGCTTACTGAAAACATATCCAACCTTCTAGCTCACTGGCCATGGGGTCCCCCCTGCAATGCAAACGCTCCCTCTCTCCTTGTCTTTAGGAAAGGCAGGTGGCATTCACTGGCATCCTGACCCACGTCCCAACTGCCGTGTCTCAGTGTGTTTAGATGCTGATGCGGAAAAAAAAATCCTCCTACTTTAGCATGGACGCTGCTGGATGGGGAGGGGGTGACCAGCAACACAACAAAAAAGTGGAGGAGCGACGAGAAACAGAGAGCACGCTCACTTCACACGCTCGCTACTGCCCATTTCTCCCACTACTCCTCCTTCTCCTCCCTCCCTTCTTCCAGCTCCATCACTCCCCCCCCCCTCCACCAGCCTGCGGTAAAAAGGCAAAACCGCGTATTCTTGCCTTTTTTTCTTTCTCCACCTGTTTTCAGAAAGACCACGCCCCCATGCCAGTATTGCTCCGCCTCCTTCTCACGCATTGGTCAGTATTTCATACCTACGGGCGTCCTCTCTGCTTTCAACAGCCAATCCCATTCGTGTGGGCGTGGCTTTCCTGAAAACGGGTGGGGGAGAAGGACGCGGCACGTGCCGCAGGTAAACGCGCGTGTTCTTTCTTCTTCTCCGCGAGCGCAGCCTTTTAAACGCGCGCGCCCCAGGTGAGGCCACGCTCGCGTCAAATACTACGAATAATCGACGCGATTTCTCCTTCAACCCCTTTAATCCCAAAACACACGCCGTTTGTGCCTTTACTCTGTTTACTCGGTGCAAAAACGAGATACCAAACACACAAAAACAAAACTGTACAGCTGAGTAACGGGGTGGGGGCACTCCGAGCCACGTGGCCTCATAATAACACGGCAAGGCGTAGTTTTGCGCTTTAATGTACAGTTTATATAACAAAAAGCAAAATAAACAAAGGAGAAGCGCTATGCAGACGATTGTCATGGTTACAGTGCGTGGCAACGGCGTTTACGCTTCCTGTTTTTGTCCCGCCAGTGGCTCCGTACCTGCAATGCTGCAGAGAGATGGAGAGAGTCAGAGAGAGAGGGGGGGGGATAGGAGAGAGAGAAAGAGAGTCTGAAAGAGAGAAAGAGAGCCGAAGGGGAGAACAGAACTGAGAGAAAGAGAAAGAGGGGAAAAAGAACAAAAACAGATCCCGCCTCCTTTCTGCATTATGACAAATGAAGACGCGAGGGAAAGAGAAACAGAAGCGGAAAGCTGGGAGTGAAGCAGCAGAACTGGAGCTCCGTCGTGTTTCTCCGGTGTTGGATGGTGTTTAATATCTGAAGCTAATGAGTCATTTTCTAAGACGAAGCGAAACGACTGCAGCTGTTCCCCACCTCAACATCTGGATTTCGCCATAACCACGAGCCAACTGGTGGCTGGGGACAATATCAGTGGAGTTTAATTGTGTGTCTGTCCTCATTCCTACACTGAGATCGACCTCCCTTCATTTCACACATGAAAAGTCTTTTACATTCACTGCCACATACATTTACTGTCATTCACTGCTCAACCAGGAAAGGGTTAGGCACGTGTCATTCACTTAGGCTGGGACAGCTGATGGCCGGGCGGTTAGGGAGTTGCCCCTGTGATCAGATTGTTATGGGTTCGAATCCCATGACTGCTAGTGGCACCACTGAGGTACCCATGTGAAAGATATTGTCCCCACACCCGTTGGTGGCAGCCCCCTGCTTCACAATGTGAATGGGTTAAATGCAGGGAAAGGATTTCACATTGTTCACACTGCGTGCTGTGCTGTGGTGTGTTCAAACGTGACTGTATGTCACACTTCATGTCCAGATAACCTGTTGATACCAGACCATACACCACCGTGGTAGCTTACATTTTTCAATGTAAGTTAATGTAACAAGATTTTATTGCTATTGATCTATTAGAGGTAATCCCTGGTGGCCCAGTGGTTAGAGAGTTGTCCCTGCGATCTGAAGGTCATGGCTTCAAATCCCAGGACTGCTAGTGGCACCACTGAGGTACCCTTGAGAAAGGTACCGTCCCCACACACTGCTCCTCAGGTGTCCCTTGTTGGTGGTTGCTGCTTCACTTGGTGAATGGGTGACATTACGGACTATCTCTAATTTGGAATGTTTTTCTTAATAACATATTTCTTGACTTTTGTGTTCATCTACTTTTGTGTTCATTTGCTTGACATAGTTTACCCAGAGGTAATGCTGCCAGGTCCAAGACTGTTTGGTGGGGGTGACCCATGAGTGCTCTGACATCCACACTCATTTTTCTTTTTATTATATGTTTCTGAAATCATTTTGCATTGGTAAAATGTGTGAGGTAATGCATTTTGTGTGTGATCCAGAATTACTAATTACTATCTTGTTACATTAACCTACATTAATCGTTAATGGAAATACAGTACAATTTTGTGTTCTGATGCCAGTTATACCTAACACATCGTCGTCCGCACTGTAAGAAACACCTTCAGCCTCATTTACCCCAAACATCTCATAAATGTGGCAATATTTGACTGCAATTAACAGTATTTGTTGAATATGCAAAACAAGCTTTTCTTCGGAGGAAGCTGCTATAATTTCCAACTTCTCCATTCAAGGGACACCATGTGTTCCATCCTGTGGCACAGGATATGTTATGGGACAGAGGGAATAACTGATACTACCAAATATTAAATCCTCAAAACTAACGTCTCACAGGCCGTGAATGAAGACGGTTGGACATTACACCGAGACAATAATCCAATACATACATCACCCAGAAAACAACTCCACCCTAAACCACTTTAAGGAATGAAATATTTCAGTTTTGGAAGGGCATGATTACTGAAAATCTTCAATCTTAAAGCCCAGTGTTAAATGAACTATTAATTTTAACAAACATATTGTCACATCTTACAGCTGCACAAACTATCCTTGTGATTCATGTGACTCAGCTTTGCTCTTTATGATTCCACTGCTGGATCATGTGTGAATATTTTTGGCTATAGGTAAGTGATGAGTGCATTGCTTTCACCTGGTTGGCTGTGTGTGTGTGTGTAAAGTGAATGGAGCTTGTGAAGAGCTCTGTGAATGGAGGGAGCATCATGAGTGGAGGCACGAGTTTGCTATTACTCACTGCTTCTCCCTCAAGGGCTGTCTGCATTGCAGCTGTCCCTTTCCACACACACACACACACACACACACACACACACTCCTCCAGCATGCCCTACTTTACCCGTCAATGCACACTGCGGCGGCAACACACGCTCCACCTTCACAGACAAGCCACACACAGACTCTATCTGGGCCTACGGCAGGTAGAGGAGGCAGCCAGAACTCACACACACATGCAGACCGCACACTGCATTCTCCTAGTGCATGGACTCTTCCTCTGTTTCCCAGTTACTGAATAAGAGCTCACCAGAGTCTGCTGTATAAGTGCTGTGTTCATGGACTGCAGAAAGGGAGTGGGGCCACCTCGGCTGTGACTTGACCTATTTTTTTTTTTAATGATTTAATTGGCGGGGACTAGTCACTACTATCATTACACACAATCCAGAGTCACATATTCTTGGTTCCAATTGATTATTCTGTACAATCTGGAAAAAATGCTATATTGTGAAGATATTGGCAATATATTGTATGGTTATATGTGGAAGTTTAGGCCCGCCTGACATGTTTGATGATGTGACTCTTCAAACCTTTCAGGGTGTTATTCTGACACTCAACAGCCATGGGCTCATCTAAGCAGCTGACTGGGGAGCTGAAACTAAAGTTAACTCACTCTTACAAAGCAAGAAAAGAGATATGAGAAGAGACTGCTCGTAATTCTCGAATGTCTTAAGAACTGGAGATTAAGGACAGTCAAGACAAGATCTGAATGTATAAGACCAATCTCTACAGAATGTTTTGGCTGGCACAGGAATACAATGTATAATACAAATTTGGAATCCCATGTTATGGTCTTACCACTGTATTCTTTCTCTCGCTCTCTGTATGTGTGTACATATATATATATACACATACACACATGATATGGACAAAAGTATTGGGACACACCTTTTATTGATATCATACCATATTAATGCTTCAGCACACCAAGACTTTTTGGACAACGCCATGTTTCCAACTTTGTGGATGTGGTTTGGGGAAGAACCTTTTCTATTCCAGCATGACTGTGTCCCAGTGCACAAAGCAAGGTCCGTAAATACATGGCTGGATGAGTTCGGTGTGGAAAATCTAGACTGGCCACACAGAGCCCTGACCTCAACCCCATCAAACACCCTTGGGATGAACTGGAATGGAGATTGCGAGCCAGCCTGCATTATTTTGACCAGTGATCTGTTTGATCATGTCATTGCCTTGAACTAACCTAACACCCACAGAAATTCCTCTGGAACTTCTGAGGTTGGTCAGGATGGAGACAATAATAATAAAAAACAATCTATAATTATAGTTTGTATGTACCTCTCTGTCCCTTGGTCCAGTTTCACAATGATTATTAACAAATGAGTACATTCCATAGCTCTACAGTCTATTCAGTGCCATTAAGATACAGCTACTTAATGCAGCTTTAAAAGCCTATTTACTCACAGTACTCACAACAGTAAAAGTTATCTCTGAATTAAAACAGTGAGGTTGCTCTCTGCAAGCAGCAACAAACTGACACAGAATTCTGGGAGAAGATGAAATGCACTGTGTGTTGTGGTCAACCTATGAAACAACGAATTAAGCACCACAAAGCAATAACTAACATCCTTAAGTCAAAGCAAATCAATTATTCCATATCTTAACTCGAGTAAGCTTTGAGGCTAATATAACTTATATAAAACATATTTCTTCTTTGACATACAGTCAAAGCCTAGCAAAAGTCTCGGTCCAATGCAAATCTTTGATGATTTTCACTTTTTCACTGTTTGTTCACTCCAGTTGACCTTTACACTGTCTCAGAATTTCTAGACAAACAGACTGATAGAAATGACCCAGCATCGTTTTACATTATCTTGCATTATAAAGTTTTTGCTTGTCCTGTAAAGTTACGTTTTTGGAGATACGAGGTTTTGTTCTACACGTGTATCCCGTGTGTCTTACTGTTATGCTGTTCTGAGGGCCGTGCAGTGCTCCTGGCTTGGCTCAGTCCTCTGCCCTGTCCTGATCTGGGCTCCATGCGTTTACTCTGGCACACAAACGCTAGCCGAGCGCTGCCTGCCTCCCAGCATACAACCCAGTCTGGGACTGCTTGTCTTGGCTAAAGCTCTCATCAGCTGATCAGTGCAAACAGATTAGTGCCACGGACGTCAAATTGGCAAGCGCGTCACATTGTCCATATGCTCCAATATTTTCATAAGCTCTTTGACGCCACAGCCCTTGTTTGAGCCAGGCCGGCCAGAGCTGAAGCATGTGTGCTGGACCGAGTTTGCTTTACCAGGCTTTAAGAGGGCAAAGCTCTCACAGTGATAGGATTAGCTGGCATGGCCTTTTGACTGTGTGAATTAAACAGACACACACACACACACACATAACCAGGCTAATTTCTTATACGTACACTTCTGTTATACACTCCCTGTATCTACATACCGTATACCATAATAAACTTCTATATTTCTTGTCCACTCCCAGCTGATATTATATCAAACCTTATATCAAAGTATTAAAAAAAACAAATTTTTAAAATAAAACCAGGTAGTAGCCCTTTATTTTTGTGAGAACACACACACACACACACACACACACACACACACACACATATATATATATATATATATATATATATATATACATAACATTGATTATCTTGCTACACTGACACCTCTCTCCTGTCTCAAAGGCTCTGAGGCCAAATTATGCTAGACGACTGGGTCACAGCATCTCCAAGGCAGGTCTCTTAGGGTATGTATGTAACACCCCTGTTAGCAAGAAGCACGGCTCGTAAATGCTTTTTGTAGCCAACTAAGGGTCTTCAGTTTTTGTTTGAGGGATATTCATCCATTCTTCCTTGTAAAAAGTCCTAGTTCTGTGAAATTCATGGGCTTGCGTACACTGCCTGTCTATCTACAGATTTTATGATGTTTAGATCAGAAAACCATGAGAGCAAAAGCAAAACTTCCAGCCTGTGCCTCTTGAGGAAGTCCAATGTGGAATTTGAGCTATATTTATGATTTTCTTTCCGTTGTAGAAGCCATCCTCTTTTCATCAACAGCTTTTTACAGAGACTGTGATGTTTGCTTCCAGGATTTAACTGATGAAATGTTCCCCGTCCCACTGGCTGCAACACGAGCCCAAACCATGATTGATCCACCCCTGTGCTTAATAGTGGGACAAGGGTTCTTGTCATGAAACTCCATCCGTTTTTCTACAAACATACCTTTGCTAACTAGGGTCAAAAAGTCCAGTTTAACCTTCATCCATCCACAGGACTTGTTTCCAGCATGCATCAGGCTTGTTTAGAGGGTCATTGCAAAGCTTTGATGCAGATTTTTTTTGGGTGAGGAGGCAGGAAAGGCTTTCTTCTGATGACTCTTGTACGAAGGTCATATTTGTGCAGGTGTCGCTGCACAGTAGAGTGCGCCATCACTCGAGATTCGACTAAATCTTGTTGATTAGTTTTTCAAGCAGTTCCACTAGCAGTTCCCTTGAAAAGTTTTCTTTGTCTTCCAGACCTTAACTTGACCTCAATCATTCCTGTTAACTGCCATTTCTTAATTACATTACGAATTTAGGAACCAGCCACCTGAACACACTTAGCTATCTTCTTATAGCCTTCTGCTGCTTCGTGCCCATCAATTATTTTAATGTTCAGAGTGCTAGGCAGCCGCTTAGAGGAGCCCACGGCTGCTGATTGTTGGGACAAGGTTTGACAACTCCGGGTGCCTTCCTAGCGAGGACTGTAATCAAGTCATAACCCTAGCAAGCTAATTAAGGTCTGAGACCTTGTTGAAAGTTATCTGAGAGCTCAAACCTCATGGGTCGCACAAACTCTTGCATGGTGCTGCTTTCCATTTTTCACCCAAACACTGCATGGAAATAAAAATAATGCCCTTTGAAGATGACTTTTATGCCTTTTGGTTCTTCTGCTCACTAAACTATTCACAGTAATAAAACTTTGCTTGTCATATACATATACATTTTGTCATATACATAAATATACACACACACACACACACACACACACACACACACACACACACATCTATCTATCTATCTATCTAGCTGCAAGCTCTTGGGTTACATAAGACCACACAAGGTTTCTGTAAGAGCAGGAAAGCTCTTTTGCCTTTGACCTTAATGCCTTTAACCTCTCTAAATAAATCACCCTTTTGGACACACTCTTCTTGGCACTCAACTTCTAAGCCTTATAAAGGACCGAGGGCAAACCTTCAACAGCTCCTTAAAAAGTGTTTTAAGGCTCGTAATTAGAAACATGTTCACACAGTGAAATGGGTCTATTTGTGGAGAGCTGGAGAAGCACAATCTTTCTACTGCTTTTAGTAGAATTAAATAATTGATTTAAGCTGACCATGGGGCCTTCAACATGACGTCTTCTTAAAAAGTATTTTCAAAATGTTTGCATAATTCCATCTGTGTGATGTAAGCGAAGTCCTTCAGAGTGGTTTGATATGAAATGACTCATTGTACAGAGACTTGGCAACTCAGATTTCTTTACAGAAGTGATGAAAGGAACCAGAGGAGTGATTTTATTTGCTATCTAACACATGTCTTCTGACCTTTCATATGTAATATAGATATTGATAAATATACAAAAACCTGTTTGTGGGACTGCTTGAAATGCAACGTCCTGCGTGTGCTGTTATGAATCAGAATCAGAAAACCTTATTGATCCTGGAGGAAACTGCTTATGCTATTACTGCACAGACACACAGAGACATGAACTATATACAATACAATATAAGTCAAAATAAAACTCTCCAGAAATACTCAAAAAATGCTTAGTACCGAGTACACTATGCAATATGTTATAAAATGCTGTGGTTGGTAAGAGAGGTGGATAAATAAATAAAAAAAATAAAAATGGATTTTAATAAAGGTTTCAGGCCAAGAAACGTATCTTAAAACCATTTTTAAAATGATGTCTCAAGCACCAAGAATCTTCTCAGGAGACATAACTCTTTAATTTAATCGCACTCAGTGAGGGAGCTTTTAGAGGCATAAAACAGTTCAGCCATCTGGTTCCTCTCACCACCACTGTGAAAAATTTGGTAAGCTCCTCTTTAATGGTTCACATGGTTTCACATTAAACCACCCTGAATTACTACATCTTAATGATTGATTCATGGAAAAACTGAAAAAAAAAAAGTTAAAATAGTTTAAAACCACCAGTTTGAGATCTTTTCAAAAACTAGACTCTATCACCCTCTAGTGGCTAGTCTCTGGTTTAGTGCCAAGCTCTGTGGACAGAAGCTCCATCAACCTTCTCCACAAACTCCGAATATGCGAGAAACACAGAACTTTTTCTCCTCCACACTCTGTAGCTCTGTGCAGATTGAATTAGTCTATACAAATGTGGGGCAATTACAGACAATTACCCTCAGGCAATTACATTGATATAATTATTAGTAAATTAGGGAACATAACTTTCCCCACTAGTTCATGCTTTCCATTACAACTGCATATAAGGTTACCCAGTGGAATCTCTGATATTAACACAACCGTAAGAAATGATACCAATTCAGATCACTCCAGAACATAATCCATCATTCCATCCACTGGTCAGTCACTCTGCAGTCAATGATCCAACCACTTGGCTTTGAGAGCATTTCTATTCCAGAGGAACTAGCCATTGTTTCCACAAGCACAGTCTACAAGTCATGATGATGTCAACGAACAGCTGTGGCAATAAATACTGCAGAAGGTCAAGTGCAGGCCAGAAGCGCGGGGCAGCAGTGATTAAAAAAGGTTGCCCTACCGTCCAGAGAGAGCCAGTCGTGTTGAGAAGAGGGCAGTGAGGGCAGCGCGCGGGCCTTGTACTCAAACACCACTGAGTTAGAGATGATATGATTACTGACTGCAACCTGCAGAGTCACCAACCCTGTGTCATGGGCTGTGGAGCAACAAAGAGAGAAACAAGCGCGTTAATCATTAGAGTGACAGCGAGAGGAAATCGCATCAGCGCCCGTGAGAGTTCAGCCAGCAGTTCTTACGCTTGGTTTGACTGACGCAGGCCCTGGAGGCGGCTGGAATCTCTGCTCAATTAAAAGACAAGCCACTGGGGTAGTGTTATGAGAACAACAGCTTTTGTCAGGTTTGAAAAACATGAGCGCATCATTCTTAAGTCACAAACGTGAAATAGTAGACAGGAGTGCGATTACATTGTGTCTGGAATTAACCTCAAACACTGGCTACCAATCAAACACAGAGTAGAGTTCAAGGCAATATAGGGATCAATATATCATAGACCCCCTTAAGTACTATTCCACTCCCAGGATGCTCAGATCCTCTGAAAAAAAAAAGCTCAGTCCCGTTTACAGGAAAAGGGTGACTTTTTGTGTAACCTCTCTCAGGCTGTGAAATATTGTCCCAAACCTTGTTTTGTCCAAACACTGATAATTGTGCTTAAATACTCATTTGCGCTCTCTCCAGCTAATGGCTGTAACTTTTTATCTTATATAAATAAATTGTTTTTGTTATTTATTGTTGTATTTTGTGTGTAGTTTTGTATTTTGTATTTTGCATCTCTTTCATCTATAATAACAAAATTTTAACTATTATATACTCTATGTACATTCTATTCTATTCTATTCTATTCTATTC
>JBBIGA010000132.1:26343713-26357489 GCA_037576975.1 Alestes dentex | reverse complement strand
AGACAGAAATAGAGAGTGAGAGAGAGAGCGAGAGAGAGAGTGCGAGAGAGAGAGAGTGAGAGTGACAGAAAGAGAGAATGAGAGAGAGAAAGAGAGCGAGAGAGAGAGAGAGAGAGTGACAGAAATAGAGAGTGAGAGAGAGAGCGAGAGAGAGTGCGAGAGAGAGAGAGTGAGAGAGAGAGCGATAGAAAGGGAGAATGAGAGAGAGAACGAGAGAAAGAGAGCAAGAGAGAGAGAGAGAGAGAGAGAGTGTTATGGTCACTGGTGGTAACTCTGCCGTCGCAGAAGGCATATTAAAGAATGTCCCCCTTCTGAACATGTAAACAGCATAAAGCTGTGGAATAGTGCTGCAGCCAAATATTTCTAACATCAATGTATTATTAATTGAGCCAATTATTTCTAAAAATGAATGTATTATTAATTGATTATTTGAATAAGCTAACTATTATGCCTTTAGTTCCTCTTCCTTTGCCCCCACAATCATTCAAATGTGTGTGTAACAACCAGTTTGTGCTTTTATGGTGCAATTAAACAATAAAAGCTATGTCAATCTCTACACTCCCCCCTGTGCCACCAAAACAGTTCTCACCCACTGATGCACGGACTTTCCCAAGGTAAATAACACACACATCGTCCACATGATGTAAAAGGCAATGTGATTCATCAGACCAGGCCGCTTTCTTCCATTGCTCCATGGTCTGGTCGTGGTCTGTTAATCGCTTCATATTCAGGTTATTTCTTCATAAGTTCCCTTCAATTAAAAAGCTGCCTTTTTGTCATTACATGTTATTCTGGAATCAGTCGAGTTCTTGCTTGTATGGAATGAAAGCCTGGTCTTTTGAGGATGAAATGGGAAAACCCTGATCTAAAGGTTCATCTTGTTCATCTGGTGATTGAATTCGCCTCCCAGTGATGCCTTGGCCAAAAGAGGTGCTAATGATCGTCAAAAACCGACATTTTTTGACGCAGGCCAAAATTATTGTCCAACCCTTATATCAATGGAATGATTTGCACAAATCTCTTAAACTACAGCATCTAACCTCCTTGCACGATTTCATAGGTTATGTTAAAGCCATAGAACACGACTCCATCCATACATGCAACTGTTTTAATTAGTTCTGTCTGCACTGGATGTGCACTTTGGAATGATGTTTTTAAGGTCTTAATGTTTTGGCTGTTGTGTATATGAAACTATCTGTTCTGCCATCTTGGCCAGGTCTCTCTTGAAAAAGAGATTCTATATCTCAATGAGACTAACCTGGTTGAATAAAGGTTATAATAATAATAATAATGACAAATAATCAGACATAAACATTGTCAGCTCTGCTGTAAAATATGAGGAGCTCAACTACAGGCTCAGATGCTGCTTGTTTTCTGTTTTGTTTTGATGGAGCAGCAGAATCGCAGGCTGCGCTCTCTCCTTCTCCCTCTGTCTTAAACACACACAGGGTCTGTGTACTACTTATGCCGTCTCCAATTCATGCTGTCCAACCCTGGGACAATAGGGGGAGTGATGTCATCAAAAGCTGCAAAGCTTCAAAGGGCACACTGACAGAAGAGCACAGCTCTTTGATGTGGCCCCCAGGGGCCCCTGGCTGGTCTGTTAGAGAGGAACAGAGCAAGAGCCACTAGAGCACAGGGTCCCAAGTCCCTCACACACGCACACACACACACACACACACACACACACATCATGATCAATACACAGTCTTAATCAATCACGGAGCTATCTCTCCCTCCCTACTCCCAGCTCATATTGTAACCTCTAGCTGCTTCAGGCAGAGAGAAATTGACTGAGGTGTACACATACAAACTCTAACATAATCTCTCTCTCTCTCTCTGTGTGTATGTGTTGGGGGGAGGGGGAGGTGGCGGTGGTGAGTGTATGTGTACTGGAATAAAGTTCTTGTTTGATTTCTTTTATCTACTAATCATGCTACACCAAAGCTTTCACAACATTTTTCTTGCAGTAGTGTTAAAAATAAAATACCAACAGCTGTTTTCAGGCTATTGAAAAGCATCTCAACATGTTGGGAAACTGTAGATGTGTTTGACTTTAAGTCGGGTGCAGCTGTGAAGACACAGAGCAAATAAACTGCTGTTATCAGATGTATGGGGGTTTTTTTTGCACAATTTATGTAACATACACAAAACATTTAGATACGAATAGTGCATCCTGTGCAAATTTAGCAGGGATGGCTCCTAGGACTGGTATTGTACTAACTGGTCCCTGATAAGCACCAACGATCCTAGTTTAGTGGAAACTTTATAGACAGACAGACAGACAGATTCTGTGTCTGTGTCTGTGTTGGAGAGAAGGTGACGAAAGAATATGAGAGGAAAGGAGAGAGAGTGTGTGAATATGACTTAATGATATGCAATATAATGCAAACACACACACACACACACACACACACACACACAAATGCACACACACACACAGACTGGACAGAGGTCATACAGAAAACACACACACGCACACACAGCTCACACACACAAGTACGGTGGCGGGCCTGTTAATTGGGTGAGTGCTCTTTTTATGAATTGATGAGATGAGTAAGAGCTCGGCAGAGGGCATTAGAGAGACTGCATTAGGCAGTATTACTTTACCGCCAAAACCTGCGTGGCTACAGTGTGAATCAGTTCCGAGTGAAATAATTAAGGGCCAGAAGAGCAGGCATCAATCTTGGTGCAGCCACTGAGTGTGAGCAGGGAAGCTTACCGCAGGATGAGGGCCCCGTTTCATTAGGTATTGTCTGGGGCCCGCAGGCTAATTTGTTTGCATCAATAATACATTGAAAGGATTTATCTAACTTGCAAATGAGCGTTCATTTACTGGTCCAAAAGGCAGGGAGGAGGGCAGGGAGCGAGGGGTGAGAGAAGAGAGCAGGAACAGCTGGCTGGGAGGGGAGGAAAGGAGAAGGAATAGAAGAAGTAGTGGAGGATGAAGAAGACGAAGAGGAAGAAGAAGAAGTAGGAGGACTGGGTTAACCCTTCATTACCCCAGTGAAATCTTTCTGGGTCATGGACACCCCGGGTTGTCTGTCTTTGTACAGATAAAAAGCTCCCGTGGCTGGACGACAGGCCTGGACCGCAGCCATATCAAAGTGGAGCTCGCGTACAGAGGAGACAGAGGTCACACAGACAACCCCTGGACCAGCTTCAAGGGCTTTGGCCAAAATGACTGCTCCATAACAGATTGCCTTGTGTACAGAGACGCTCTGATCATACGCCAAATGACAAAATGCAAGAACATGAGCAGGGGGATAATAGGGCTGCTATGGGGAGATTTTCAGATCTACTATCTGGACCAAAGTGTCTGTGTCCTCAGAATCCTCTCAGCACTAACCTATAGGGACGTCTCAGTCAAGTTTTTTTGACCCCAGACCCAGTCAAAGTGATTTAATACTGACTATCTGCTGACTGTAAGTCTGATCTCATACTTGTAAAATAGTAGATCAGCACAAGGCACCTTTCAGATACTTTAAACCAAGTGAAACAAATCCACTGGGAAACGTAAGATGTCGTAATAAAACATTGTATCATATCACATCACATAAACCTGACGTTAACTTACATTAACATTTATTAAGGCTTACACCAACATGCATTAGTTGTTATAAAGGCTGATCTATAGGTCATCTAGGCTTTTAGGTCATCACATTGTTTTGACAACAGACACTTGTCATGAAAGGCTTATGTGGGTGCTCAACATACTGAAGTGTTAATAATGTTTTAACTTAGGAGAGATTTTAATACTAAGTCAGTTTGGATCATTTCTATTCATCCATTTGCCATGGAATGTATTACATCTGCTTGATTTTGCACCCCCCTCCCCACATGACTCCTTCTCACATATTCTTGCTCTCTGTTTCTTTCATTCTCTCTCTACACTGCGAGACAACATACACAGTCACCCAGAAGCATGCATGCACTCCTCCCCTCTCTCCCACTCCACTGGGACGGCTCAGTGACACGCACAGATAGAGTTGACCCGAGCCATTTCCATCTGAACGTATGGGGTCAGTCTCGGCCTACAAATGCACATGGCTACTCAGTCACACTCACATTGCAAGGGCACTGATAGTGGGCAGAGAGAGAGAGAGAGGGAGTATATATATATATAAAGAGAGACGTGTGTGTGAGAGACATACAGAGAGAGAGAGAGCAGGGGGTAGAAAGTGGAGGTGAGAGAGAGTAATAGAAGAGAGAGAGAGACAGACATTAAAGAGCAAAACAATGAACCGAGAGAGTGTATAGACAAACTTGTGCCCCTACAATGCTGACTGTACAAGAAAGTGTTTTACATATATAAAAGAGCTTTTCTTCCAAGTCATTTTCAACCGTGAAACATTCATGCAACATAAAGCTGGCACTTTCAAATGATAAAAATGGTGTTGCAAGGTTTAAAGATGACAGGGATGACACACAGGGGCAAGAAAGAAAGACTGAGAGAGAGGCAGAGGGAGAGAGGGGTCAGTAAGGGAGAAAGAAAAGAAAGAAGGAGGTGTGTATATGTACAGAAAGACAGAGAGAGAGAGAGAGAGAAAGTGAGAATGAGAGAGAGAGAGAGAGGGAAGTAGAGTGAGAGAGATCAATACAATATCTGTGCACTAAGCACAATCTCAGCCAAAGCAGTTGGAGCGAGCAGCTCACTACATAAAGCAGACGGCTTCATCAGGCTTTTGCAGTGTTGCAAACAGTAACACACACACACACACACACACACACACACACACACACACACACTCACACATACACACACACACTTCTGATTCCCATCCACACTCGCCAAGAGATGTGTGTGTGCCCACTGAGAGAGAAACAGAGAGAGGCGTTAGGCACTTGATGGGCTCGGGGAATGAGCTGTCTTCCCTAACGCTGCACCTCCATTTCCCATGCTCCCCCCTCTCTCTCTCTCTCTCTCTCTCTCTCTCTCGCTCTCTCTCTCTCTCTCTCTCTCTCTCAAACACAGACACACACACACACACACACACACTCACTGCCCGAGCCCTTAAAATACCTGCTCTAAAAATAGCCGGCGGGGAGGCGGCGGCACGGCTATTATTATTACACACACGTCCTGCCCCTCTCCCACCATGGAAAGGGAAGAGACTAATGATTTTCCTGGTGCAGGCAATTAAAAAACTATTTGTCACCTGCCAGCCACTGACGCTCAGGCGCCTGGATCAGGACCGGAGCCCAGAGAGCGGGCCCCTGCCAGTGCCAGTCGGCCATCTTCTGGGCCATGGATGGGGTATGGATGGGAGGGGGGTTTGCAGTGCACCTCCTCCTGGCCAGAGGTAAAACTGCTTTATCATGTAAAAATTAAAAACAAACGTACTACTGCTTTCTTTGTGAGGAAACATGCAGCTGTCAGTGTTTATTAAGTGCTGACGCTATCCACGATATGGTCCAAAAAGCATATTCTAGAATACTATGAAGTCATTTATCACGATTGTGAGAAATATCCTCATATTGCCCAGTTGTTTATAATAATTTGTAAGGTCTGTAATGGACTGAATCAATTTAGTGTTTGAGATAAACAGTCATTGCACATCCGTGCACAAACCTCAAAGGTTCGTCTGTTGTTTGGGCTTGGGCTGGGCAAATGAAGGGATGGAGGGATGTGGAGGGACATGAGCAGACGAGAGGAGGAGGCCTGGGAGGGCTCCTGATTTATACAGGCAGGTTAATACTGAAGCAGGCCGAGCCACAGGCCGCCACCGCCATCAGAAAGCCATGCAATATTTAGGGGAGAACGAATTAAAGACACTCGCTCTCTCTCTCTCTCTGCTGCAGGCCCAAAGCGTAAAATAGGAATGTATATTTCAACCCTCAAGAAAAGATCTCAGATTAGAATTCGTCCACACGTAAATGCTGAGGCACATAAACACACACACACACACACACACACACACACACACATAAACAGTGATGAACTGAGGGAGACTTACTGCTGAAACTGACGGAGACAGACAGGAGCGAGAGACAGGGAAGAGAGGGAATGGAATGGGAGCAGTGTCTGGGAATGTAGCGATGGGGAAGAAAGCAAGCAAGAGAGAAAAGACAGAGCGTGTGGAAGGGGCAAGAAAGAAAGAAAGAAAAGACAGTGTGGAAGGGGAAAGAAAACAGAAAAAGAAAGAGGGGAGAAAAGAGAGGGAGAGGGTGAGAGAGATAAAAAGAAAGAGAGAGAGGGAGGAAAAGGCAAAGTGTGTGTGATGAGAGTGAGAAAAAAGGGAGGCAGAAAGAGAAAGCGAGTGAAAGAGAGAAAGCGCAAAAGCGAGAGAGAAAGAGAGAAAAGAGAGAGAGAGAGAGAGAGAGAGAGAGAGAGAGAGAGAGACTACTGCCCACAGGATCAATAGACCTGACTAGTCACAAAAAGTTTGGTGTCGACAGATTCCACACCTCACAATAGAGCGAGCGAGGGCTTTGTTAAAGGGACCTCTATGCAGCCAGACACTCGGAACAGGAGCCCGGCATGTCTCTGATTGTTCCATTTATGCTATCGATTGGCCCTCTATACAATTAGCATTGCACAGTGGCAATGTTTTCCAAATGCTTCTGTCTGAAAGAGCCATCAGCCACTCCCTAAATCTATCCCCCACAAATGCGAACGTGTCACCCGCTGGATCTGCGCTGCTCTAAATCACCACATAGCCGAGTGCAATACCATTCTACAAAATGAAGTGTTCCTTTCATCATCTCCAGCCAACACATACAAGCAAACACAAAAAGAAAACAAAAAAAGCTCCTAAAACAGTACTCCAGTTTAAAGGGGAATCCCACCCTTTTTTCGAAATTCATTTACAGCTACACTAGTGAGATGTAAACAAATTCATGTCAGTAGTTCAATGCGAAATTGTTCCTTCAAAAGAAATACACAAAATCAGATTTCTTTACACTGGCGACGATACAAACCAGGGATCACAATGAATTCAAATATAAATATTTGATTTATGATTCAGAGCCAGTGAATGTACATGCTATATTTGAAATGTGGTGTAGACTGACTGTTTTTGTGGCAGGTTATTGTTAAAAGAGGTAACTGCCTTTAGGGAAAATGTTGCCATGAAGGGATGTACATGGTCAGCAACAGTGTTTAAGTAGGTGTTATGTCTCAAAGTAACATCCACTTGAGTACTAGGACCCAGCAGAACATGGTCCAGAGCATCACACTGCCTCCACCGGCTTGCCTTCTTCTCCCAGCGTATCCTGGTGTCATCTTTTCTGCAGGTAAGTGATGCACACATACCCGGCTGGAAAATGTGAACCACCAAATGAAGCCACCTTCTTCCATTGCAAGCTCTGATGCACTGTGTATTTTGATAGCTTTACATCAAAGCTAACATTAACTCTTTTTTTTTTTTTTAGCAGTTTGTGCTACAGCAGCTCTTCTGTGCGACTGAAGCAGACGGGCTAGCCTTTGCTCCCCACATGAATCAGTGAGTATTGGGTGCTTATGACCCTGCTGCTGGTTCACCGGTTGTCTGTCGTTGAACCACTTTTGGGAAGTATTTTCAAGAAATGCCTAATACAACCCATTTCTTAACAGATGCTATCATAATATGATAACCAATGTTATTCACTTCACCTGTCAGTGGTTTTAGCATTGTGGCTGATGTTGTCTGTGCATGTAATGTATACAACAACAACAACAACAAAAAAGCCAAAAAAAAGTTGATGTGATTAATTTCAGGCCATCTTCATCATTAATAGATCTTAAAAATACATTTAAGCTAAATAATTCATGAAAATTCCATTAAACATTATAGACATTAGATAGCATATTTATAAACATTTTATATAATAACTTAAAAAAATAGTTTTAAGAGGCATTGAATGTTTAGATATCTTGCTACTATGTTGTCAAGAAATGTTTAGCTTTCAGATTTGCTTCTTTAGGTTTTGCTGGAGCTACAAGGCTACTGCAGCATTGTGCATACCTAAATAATCACACACACAAAACTGTGCTCGACTCATTAAGTAATCTCTAGTAGAGTTGCCTGTGTGGTTTCAGACCCTGTGTGACTGTTATCTACAAAAAAAAAGACAAATGTATGTAAAACTGCAGCCATTTCAGTTTTAGCTGTCCTTTTGTCCCTTTTTATAGACAACGGTATGTCATACAGAGTCCAAAACAGCACATACAGGGTCACCGTGAGACTGCTTAACTACTCAGTGTGGTATAAAGCTACTGTGTTGCACAGTGCTAGTGCTTGGCAGCTATTAGCCTTGTAGCTACAGAGCGAAATGAATGCAAGCTTTAAACATTGAACAAGACTTTGCTGAGCGACTGCATTCGAGGTAATTGAAAAACAATGTAAATTTGATTTTTGATGAGTTATTGCTTTACCTAATGACTCACTGTTGGCATTCACTCGGGCTTCGTGCAGGTGGAGTAGGCCTGCAGTAAAAGGGTCCTGTGGAGAGCTAAAGCTCTCTCTGTGGGGTGGGGCAGGAGGTGTGTGTGTGTGTGAGTGTGTGTGGGTGTGTGTGTGTGTGTAGGTTGCAGGCTCAGGTGCAGTAAATTCCCCCATAGAGTTGCTTTATGTGTCACCCCCCAGAGCACCCCCTCCGCCTCCCCTGAGCCCCAGCCTAGGCCAGTGCACTCATTTATGTGGCAGCTCGTTAACGGGGTGTGATTTGCAACACTCGTCTACACTCCCTGATCTCTGCCCGATGATATCATCTCCTTTTGGCAAGTGCAGCACCTCTCTCTCTCTCTCTCTCTCTCTCTCTCTCTCTCTCTCTCTCTCTCTCTCAGCCCCTCACTCATACACATACATTACGCATGCAGCAGGGACTGAACATACCAGTTTTACTAGACATTAGTCTGGAAATACTGCATAAGGGATTGATCATTTTGTGCCCCACCCACAATGTGTTCCTTCATAGGAAGCTTTGCAGAACACTGGAACTGCTCTGCTCTGTTTTGTTCTGGAACTGTAAAGCAAGCTATACAATCTGAAACTGCTCACGTCAGATTGTGTTTATTTAGTGTGACTGTGAGTTTAAAAAACTTTGCTGTGTAGTCATGTTACGGTTAGAATGGAGACAAATTTGTGGCACAGGGAACATGTCATGACTCGATAGCACGCACCAACCTAAATCCATTACAGTAAACGGCATTACTGCCAACATTCTGTAAAACCCATGACAGGACTTGTGGAGAGCTGCTCTCTACAGATCCTGGAGCTTCACTGTACAACTCGATGTTAAAAAGTAAGTAACCTCAAGCCTTATTTTTTTTAGATCATTAAACTTATTACATAAAGTAATAAAAAAAAAACCAACATTACATTAGCCCACACACATACTGCGACAGACGAAAATAGTATGTTGTTGTAAATTGTATTGCAATTTACTGTAAACTGCTAAAAAAAGTGCTTTGCAATCCTCAGTACAGTAAACAATACATCAGCTGCTGGCCTAGTGGTTAGGGAGTTGCCCCTGCAATCAGAAGGTTGTGGGTTCGAATCGCAGCCCTGCTAGTGGCACCACTGAGGCACCCTTAAGCAAAGTACCGTCCCCACACACTGCTCCCCAGGCTCCCCTCACTGGTGGCAGCCCCCTGCTTCTCTTGGTGAGTGGGTGAAATGCAGAGAAAGAATTTCACACTGTTCTCACAGTGTGCTGTGTGTTCACGCGTCACTATAAGGAGCCACCTTACTTCACTTTACTTTACTTCTTGCACATAAATGGCATAGACACACAATCCTACACACATACAACCCATCCAGCTTCTACTGCCCTTCTCATCGTTGCTCAGCATATTTCAAGGCTATAGGTGAGTGCTTTTATGGGAACACTGGCTTTGCAGGCCGCCGCAAAGTTATCTGAGGGCTGACACAAGGCATCTATTGGCCACAATCAAACACTGCCTTGCAGCCTTGAGCTGGTACAGCTGGAGATTCATACACTCAGTGGGCCAGAGCCTGTGAGAAAAGAATGTAAACATAATTATGCTAAAGAAAGAAAGAAAAGGAAAAAGAAAAAGAGGGAATTATGAGAAATATATAAAAGAGTCCTCTGAGGCTGGAGGGAGAGAGAGCTGGGCTCATTTGGAGGCATGCAGACAGAGAGAGGGAATTAGGAGCACAGGGCTGCAAACAGAAATTTAGCAACACAGTCATAAATCTAGTCTGTGACAGCCAGCATAAGGGACACAACACTTTTCACCAGATCTAAACTATGAGCTGCGCTGGTTAAAAAAACAAAAAACAACAAAAACAGGCCATACAAACATTCAAGAGCAAAATATGCTGTTTAGTTGTTTCAGTGACACAGAGCTCATGACCTTGACCTCTTAAACTGCCAGAGCATGTATGTTGACCCTCACTTCAGCTTGGCAATTACATAACTCAAACCCTGTTCATACTTCAACAGTCGGCCCAGGTGAACGAATCTAATTTCCATGCATCTCAAACGAGTCTTTGACTACGTATGATTCCACTTCATGACTAGAGATAGGGTGAGGCCACAGCTGAAACATTATAGGACCAAAAAACACAGAAACTTGTTTTAATCCAACAAAAGGGACATGGAAAATTAAAGGGCCCATTTCTGAATTTGTGATATAACACACGACAGCACAAATAGTAGATGGTACAGAGAGTTGAAGTGCATGACTTGATGGATCTCTATGGAGGTTCTGCTTCAGTTAATATTTGAAAGCCTACAGAACTCTACATGTATACACTATATGGACAAATGTTTTGGGACACCTGGCATTACACCAACAGGGACTTTAATGACATTGCATTCAGATATATAGACTTGCATATGGAGTTGGTCCCCCTTTACAGCTATTACAGCTTCCACTGTTCTTGGAAGGCTTTCCACAAGATTTTGGAGTTTCTGTGGGAATTTGTGCCCATTTATTCTGTAGAGCATTTATAAGGTCAGGCACTGGTGTTTGACAAGAAGGCCTGGCTCACAATCTCCATTAAAGTTCATCCCAAAGCTGTTGGATGGGGTTGAGATCAGGGCTCTGTGTGGCCAGTCAAGTTCTTCCACACCAAACTCATCCAGCCATGTCTTTATGGAGCTTGCTTTGTGCACTGGGGCACAGTCACACTGGAATAGTAAAAAGGTTCTTCCCTAAACTGTGTCCACAAAGTAGGAAGCATGGTGTTTTCCAAAATGTCTTGGTCTGCGGAAGCATTAAGATTAAGCGCTTCACTGGAAATCAGGGGCCTAGCACAAACCCTGAAAAACAGGTGTGTCCCAATACTTTCCACATAATGTATAACACAGCAGTTATAGCACTTATAGACTAGTAAGTCAATTTTTAGAAATAAACAGTAAGGCTAGTTGACTGGTTAGGGTTGTCGCCTCACAGTGAGAAAGTACTCAAAGTGAGTTTGATTCCTGGCCAGTGTCTATGTTCTGCGTGGGTTTCAAAACACATGCATGTCAGGAGAACCGGGGATGCTGAACTGCCCATAGCTGAGTGTGTGTGTCTGCCCTGCCGTAGACTTGCAACCTGTCCAAAGTGTTTCTCCACCTTTTGTCCCGTGACCGCTGGGATATGCTCCTACACCCCGCGACCCTGGTTAGAATAAGTGGCTCAGATAATTGGTGGCTGGATAAGGCTAGGACTCAAGGGGTTAGGCCTGTTACTGTAATAACATTTCGGCCTGCTTCTATTGTCATAAATAATAAAAATGATTTAATTTCCTTTGTTCATTTTATTATAACAATTACAGAACAAGCCTGAAGTGGCTAAATGGCTAATCAGCTTTTGTACAGTAAGTGTCAGTAGTTGCACAGAATCATGTGTCAAACAGCTTACACTGTTCTCGTGAGTGTAAAAATATATGAAAAAAACACTCACTCTGTCCACAATCATGCATGCAAACAGAGTTAATATTTGTAACATTTAAGGCGACATATTATGCAAAACGCGCTTTTTTTTTTTTAAAGTTATAATAGGTCTATGGGCTATACAAAACATGTTCATGAAGTCCTTTGCACAAATTCACTCTCACATAAAGAGATCTCACCAGCTCTATTCTTGTTTCAGTCTTGTTCAGTTTCAGTCCCTTTCAAAATGACTTATCCTGATGTCACGATAAGGGAATTTGCACAGAACCGTCCCTCATCTGTCGAAACCCCACCCACTAGATTAGTTGAAGAACTGCCATTTTTGTCTGCTGGTTTTATGAGCATGTGCATGGCTACGGGCAAAGGCAAGTCACTCATGAAGTGCTGTGTTCATCTTGCTCTGGGTCCGACTCAGGGTCGAACATATAGGGCTGAATAGTGCCTCTGTTTTCTGCCTTTTTCACGAGTGGTAAGTGTCCCAATACATTTGTCCATCTAGTGTATCTCTCACTCCTTCTTTCTCCCTCCCTTCCTTCCTTCAGCCTGGTCAACATACAGGCTAGAACCACTGTCACAGACTGAACGGATGGAAGGAAAGAAAGAAAGAAATAAACACTTCCACTGGTATTAAACACATGGATTCTAATGTAAAATCCCGAATTTAAACGTGCAGCTTAAACATGGGATGGGTGGGGCGAGATCTCTTTATGTGAGAGTGATTTTGCGCAAAGAACTTCATGAACGTGTTTAGTATAGCCCATAGACCTATTATAACTAAAGTGAGTTTTGCACAATATGTCCCCTTTAATGTTAACAAATAAATAATGAAACTTTTCTCTCTTCATAAGTTGGAAGTTGGGGCTGTAGATCTGTTGTTGTAATCCTAAGATCCACGACGTCCAAACAAACACATTTCCAGCTTCCTTATAACACAGACATTATAATGGAGAAGAAACTTTACCGCTTGAAAAATGAATTGGAAAGCTTGTAACACTCAGTGTGCCATCTGTTTACAGGGAAGAGCCACTCTGGTAAAGCTGGTAAAGCCCCAGCCTGGAAAAGCATGCTTTTGTTCAGGATATATGCATGTGCACATTAGCCAAAGCAACCGAAACGGCAGCTGTGTGGACAGACGTTCTTATAAGATCTTTTATTTACGTCAACCCAACACACCCAGCTCACATTCTGCTTCTTGTGACCTATTATGAATGTAAATTTGGACTGAGGAAAATGATCACAATCTCAAAACATCACGATCAGGTCGAATATTTGCGATCAGGCAATTATGTCATAGTTGTAATGGGCCCACAACGGGTTAAATGGGTTAAAATTAGGTGGCAGACAGTGTTTCTGCATTAGCTTCGGTATCATTACCTCCCTGCAAACCGATCTCTTTCCTGATTGGGCAGACGGGCAGGGCCTGTCCTCCCTCGGGGCTGTCCACACCGGCCGATTGATGGAACAGATTTCCATGATGAAATTGCCAATTATAGAAATTGGAATCAGACTGTTGCTTTGTATGCTGATGAGCCGGAGTCGGACGGGAGAGGAATTGAGATCGATGGGACAGTGAATGAGAGAGAACCTTAAAAAAACTCTGTCTCTGTCTCTCTGTGTCTTTCTCTCTCTCTCTCTCTCTCTCTCTCTCTCTATTCCTGTCTCTAGCTGTTGCTCTCTTCCTTCCACTTCCACTCTGGTCTCTGATTTCTCTCCATGGCACTCCCAGATGAAAGCATCAGAATGCCAGGCTGCTCCAGAGCTAATTGGGCCTCTGATGTGCAATCAGTGCCGGACAAATGCGACAGTTCTGGTCATTAGCCGGGACGGCACGCTGGAGCAAGCCATGCCGCGTCACACTCCAGAGCAGTCTACACACACACACACACACACACACACACACACACACAAACACACACACACACACACACACACACACACACCCACACA
>JBBIGA010000132.1:26333042-26343613 GCA_037576975.1 Alestes dentex | reverse complement strand
CCCTTCAAATGAACTCACAGTGTGAACATAAAAAGAACCGAGTCCCCTTCAAATGAACTCACACTGTGAACATAAAAAGAACCAAGTCCCCTTCAAATGAACTCACAGTGTGAACGTAAAAAGAACCAAGTGAACTCACACTGTGAACATAAAACACTGTGAACATAAAAAGAGCTGAGTCCCCTTTCTGTATGTCCACTTTTTGGACCACTTCTAGAGGACTGAGTTTGGTTCCTTTAAAGAGGACTATATGTGAAAAGAAAGTATCAAAACAGTCTCCTTCCTGCTTTCATGTACACAAAAACGTGCGTTAAGGTTGGTTGCTGCGGTCTTGCACTAGCATTAGCAACTCTGTGTACTTAGCACTGTGATGCGTCTTCGGATGTTTAATCAAATTGCTAGTGTTAGACAATGTACTTTCCTTTCCGCCCCACAACACCGTAGCAGTACAGATCTTACAGTCTGCCTTACTCCTGTCGTTGTCTTTTATCTTAAAATATTTCAATATCGCTGACATTGCTTACTCCTCCTATTGAAAAAAATCTCATAGCTCATGGATAGAATATCTGACGTTTCCAGCTCGTTGTCTCCCCCTGGATATTGAAGTCAGGCAGGACAACAAATCACATCCGCCCAGTGTGATCAGTTGATGTAGTGAAATTGGATGTTGTTTAGTGGTATCGGTGCATGGTATCGGCAATTCACGTACGGATACGAGTATGAGTATTTTTATGAAGTATCGGCCCGATACCCAATACTGGTATCGGTATCGGTGCAACCCTAATATAAACTCTAAATATGCCCTCAAATATGCTCCCAAAACACTTTCATTTCATTTTAAACTCAGCTTGATATTTTACCCATAAGGAAAATGTAAAGGTAAACCTTTATTCACACTGTACAGTGTACACCAAACTGCTGTCTCCCGCAGTGCTAGAATGTAAAATACCAATGTTTGCCCTATATAGACTATACTGTAATTCATGCAAGCCCATTTTTGTTGGTGTTTGCTTTCATTTTCTTTTATATAAGCAGGGTAAATACAGTAATAAATTAATTTAACCTATAGTAATAAAAATACAGTAAAAATTATAGTTATATTTTATATGGACATTCAGCCTATACATTATTTGGCAGGTGGTTTTAACATTAAAACAATTTTCCTAATATTGTGCTAAATACAGAGAGAGAGAGAGAGAGAGAGAGAGAGAGAGAGAGAGAGAGAGAGAGAGAGAAAAAAAGAAATACAGAGCTAAAAAAGCACGTGTAAACCAAGGTGATGCGTGGGATGTTCGCCACTCATTGGCCACAGGCCTTTAACTTAAGTGGGACAATTTTACTGATAGCATTATGACACTTCTTATTATGGCTCAGTAACACAGGCCATGAATCTATTCTTTGCTCTTTTCTCCCTTCCACCCTTGCTCTTCTTTAGCCCTCCTTTCACTGTTTCCTCTGTCTGTTTCTCTCTCCCTCTGCTCATAGTCTCTCTCTCCATCTCTCTCTTATTCTCTCTCTGTCCCTGGCTTTTTCTTCCTGGGCTGCAGACCGCCAGACCGGAGGTCGTCGGCAAAGGAAGTGGAGCAGGGACGCAGCTGGGTATAGTTGGTGTGTGTGTGTGTGTGTGTGTGTGTGTGTGTGTGTGTGTTTGTGTGTGTGTATTTGAGGGACGGAGGGATAGAAGATTAGGAAAGGAGGGCCGCAGGGATGGCGGTGGAGAGCAGACAGACGCTGCTCAGACACCAGAAGGCTTGAGGAACCGCGTATTTTTAGCTCCGTCCCCGGGGGACACAGATGTGTGAGCTTTCTCTCTCTCTCTCTCTCTTTCTTTCTCTCTCTCTCTCTCTCTCTCGCTCTCTCTCTCTCTCTCTCTCTCTCTCTCTCTCTCTCTCTCACTCACACACACACGCACACACACAGACAAACGCATTACGACTCATACATGCAGCTGCCTGCCAGCCAGCCCTGCTGATCCTATTGATCTGTCTCTCCTTCCCACTTCCTGTCCCCTGTCACACACACACACACACACACACACACACACACACAAAGGCAGCACATCAGACAGCCTCCATCGACAAAATATTCTATTATACGTCCCCCATCCCACACCAGTCGAACGAAAATTTCAGTTGGAGGCAGTTGAATTACACTTGTACTTACAGCTACAAAACTGACTGTATTTCTGAGTATTTGCCTGGAAGTTTGATAACACCTGCTCACTCAGTGTTTCTTCAGAAAGCAAGGGTTTCAGTCAGGAGTTTGAAATCACCCTCACCTTTGTAGCATCAGCCTCTACTCTTCTTGGAAAGCTTTACACTAGATCGTGGAACATTGCTGTGAGGATTTGATTAGATTCAGTCACAAGAACTTTAGCGAGGTCAGGTACTAATGTTGAATGATTAGCGCTGGATCGCAAACACCACTTCCAGTCACCCCAAAGGCACTGGATGGAGCTCTGTCACTCCACAGTCCAATGCTGGGGGGCTTTACACTCCTCTAGTTGATGGTTGGCATTGGTTATGGTGACCTTTGGTTCATGTGTGGCTGAGCCAGAGCATCACATTCTGTTGTCGGTGGTTTTCTATAGAGATTATACAAGCTGTGCGTGCACAGCTGAACAGTTACGTCAGCAGTGGGCACAACTTAAAGAAACTGAATTTACTGATTAGAAAAAGTGTTGGAATAAATTCGGCAATACGGTGAACACACACACACACACACACATGCAGGCAGGTATCAGATTGACATCATTGTCATCCATATATGGATACACAAAGAAATTAAGTGATGCGAAGGAATTTTCTCCATTCAAACGTGCATAATTTCCACATGAATAACACATGAAGGGGTTTGGCTCCAAAATGCCTTAAAAGTAATCGTCATCTGCATTTGTTTTCCATTGAAATAAGTTATTGGGAGTGAGCTTTACACACTCAAGAAATTTCAGTGCAATACCTCCATGATGACTCCTCATTATCCACCATTATTAGAGAATAATGGGAAATATAGAAGTAATGTAAGAAGTAGAAAACACTGTATCAGAGAGTAATGAAAAATGTGTTTGTACTGTGCTAAGTAGTGTTTTTCTTACAATTTATATGCAATACCATAATGCGTTTTGGAATTGAATTTTTTATTACATTTATCACAGCAGTGCAGTTTTGTCTCTCAGTTATATATGTGTTTTCCACGTGATTGATGTACACATTGAAATCCCGTTATTACTTTTGTCATTGTACAAAAACAATCAGCATCCTCACATTTACACATAAACACACACACACACACACACACAGGCACACACAAAATAATAAGAGTACTCGGGTAAGAGTCTACATTCTCCTACTTCTGTTAAATGACTAAAATATGAGCCATTTTGGATAAGACCATCTTCAAAATGCAGACATGTGACAATACTACTACTACTACTACTACTACTACTACTACTAATAATAATAATAATAACAACAATAATAATAATTGTCAGAAGAGTGCCATGCGATGTTTCTCACTGCCACAAAGTAATAATCTGCACCAACACTCGTTTCGGATGAATATCAACAATTGGTTACAATAACTTTTAGGAAAGTTGATTATAAAAACCTCTTTTTTTATTGCCAGTGCATTTACTTTAACATTGCCCTGTACTGTTATGTATAAATTTGTGTTAGCTCAGACAGATTTCTGTACAAACAAGACATGCACATGCAAGGGGAAGGCGGCTGGGGGCTTTAGGTGCTCAAGTACCTGCCCCTTCTCCATTAGAATTAGAATCAGAAAACTTCACTGATCCCAGAGGAAATTGCTTATGTAATGACTGCAAGACACACAAACAAGAACAATAAACAATATAACGTCTAAATAAAATCTATGTACAAAATCTGTAGCATTGACTATGGTGC
The DNA here is from genome assembly GCA_037576975.1 of Alestes dentex. Lineage (NCBI taxonomy): Eukaryota > Metazoa > Chordata > Actinopteri > Characiformes > Alestidae > Alestes > Alestes dentex. The sequence continues at coordinate 26,339,708 of JBBIGA010000132.1, read as the reverse complement.
CCTTTTTGGCAAGGCAGGCTTTTTTTTCGAAACCCCATCGTCCTTATCAAAGGCCTTGTGTGTCTATTCACTCCCGCGTGCCCCATTTCTGGAGACAAAATGTTCATGTCCACACCCTGCTCCCCCAAACTGTGTCAATATGTTGGCTGAGTTCGCACTTACAATAGAGTTTTCTGCTACATTGGTGGTCTTACAGTGTTTGACCTATCTAGGTAGCCTATGTAAGCCCAGTTAGGATATAGGCTTGAAAGCAGAATGTCGCATACAGGAGTATTTCAAATAAAACGAAATAATATCACACTGAGGTAGCAGCAATGAAATGGTAAGGCTCTAGACTAACGCAATCCAGAATATAGATTTTACATCCAAAAATAGAGCACGGGATGTTGAATCTGTTTTAGGATGCTTTCACAATGATGATGTCGCCAACATGAAATTAAGTTTACAAACGTGACAGCCATAACCAGCATGTTTAGCCAATGATTTATCAGATGTTGCTGAGCTCAACTCAGAACAGATTTTCTCACTGAAACGGGAAGATTACCAAAAAACAGTCCGTTAATTTGCTGATTATAGAAGTAATCATTAGTTGCGGCCCAAAAATAGTCACGTACACAACAAATGATTGTGGGCAGAGCTATGTATGCTACATCATTTTTGGGCTTATAACTGTATTAACCGTATGGTCAGATCCACAGCATGAGAAAACATCACACATTTATGAAACTACCAGTCAAAAGTGCCTGCACACCACAGGTTTACACCACTTTTCCGCTTCTCATAAACTGCAGATTTTTAATTCTTGTTCAGCATTGAAAGTTGCTGAGTGAACAACTATAAATGAAAATATGTCGCATAAAACACGTTTCCTTTATGACATGGAAAACATACGTAACAGTGAATGTCTGACATCCTGGTAACACATTATAATTATAATTATATTAGGGACTTTTTGCAGGTCAGTAGTGATGAATAATAAAAAAAAATCTTTCTGGCTAATAAAGGTACTCCGATTGTGAACATACCGTAAATGTATCTGTTCACAAAGAACAAGTTTTTCAGTGAATGTTAATATTAACATGCATGTAGAAAATCTCAGTGTATCCAAAAACATTCGACTGGTACTGCCTGCATCTCCTAGTCCTAACACACACATTTAAACACGAGCTCTGTCCTGGTGTTATCTCACACGTACACACACAGAGGTCATAGACCATTCAGCCGTGATGGGCATCCTGATACTCCGGCGCTAACCTCACGCAGGCACCTTCAGAAGCTGAGGTGGCACAACAGGATGCCACGGCCTGCTGGGTGTGTAGGTAAGAGCTGGATTAATACAGTCAGGCAGGCCAATCTCCTGCTCTAATGCCTCAGCCATGCAGAGGACGCCGGCTGGACGCACACGGCTGCAAGCGGCCGCTGCTCAATAATCGGCTGAATGTCAGTTTGGCTCGCTGGCAGTGTCCTGCCCTTTCACAAAAGCTCTGCATTATTAACCAGCCATCTTGTTTCTTGTGCCACTCTCTCTCTCCTTCTTTTTTTTTCTTTCCGTGGTGTGTGTGAGAGTGAAAATGGCATGGCGAATGCGCTGGGGGGATTGGGGATAATGGGTGGAGTGGTGTGAGGAAAGCAGCGGGCCTTGAGAAAAGGTCGCACTCATTGAGCACTGGGGCCTGACTGGAGGGAGAAGAGGAAGAGGGCTGTTTTGAGGGGGTGCTGGAGGTCCCAGGACATGCCTCAATCCCCCAGCCCCTCACTGAAAGAGGCAGGAGGAAGCCGGCAGTGACCCATGGTCACTCAGTCAGGCCTTGGGTCATCGCTACCCCTGAGTATCTCTCAGAGGAGCAGGCAGGCTGCCAAACAGACCGTGGGCATCTAGCAGACTGAGACAGCTGCAGATAAAGGAGATCAGTACAGAGAGGAGGTGGGTCAACATTGCTGCCCATCAAAAGACTGGACACATTTTGCTGAAAAATATCTTGAATTCAAACATAATTTTCATTACTGATTTAACAGATTAACCCTCGGCAGATTGCCCGCTTCAACTAAAGCATGCTGTTGTTTTAATGACTTCACATTACTGAGGGCTCATTGAAACCAACGAGGAAATTTAATCAAATATGTAGATTCCCTTAATTAATATCACATTTGTGTAGAGGAGAAGATATTTAATTATGACATGGAAAAAAAAGTCCTATCCATTTTACCATGTATTTATCAGCTGTTGACAATGAAATGAAAAGAAAATAGACCTCTAAATTTGACACTGAAAATCAAATCTCAATGTAATTCTGTTACATCCTGTCTAATTAAAGGTTTAACTAGAAAAGTTTCCTGAAGACAGTGCAGAGGGATTGTACAGCTTTAGCAGATCCCCAGTATTGCTAAACTGTTGCTAGATAATTGCTAAGATGCTGCTAAGCTGGTGTTATATGTTTGGGTGTTGCGAGAACATTTGGTAACCTGATTCTAAAATGGTAAGTGGTTGCTAGGGTGTTTCTAAACGGTTACATAAATGTTTCTAGGTGGTTGCTAAGTAATACTATAATTGGTTGCTAGGGTGTTGCTAGGTGGTTGCTGTTGTATCGCTGGTGGTTGCTATGGTGTTCTAAGTAGTTGCCATGGTGTTGCTAAGTGGTTGCTATGGGATCCCAGGAGGTTACTAGGGTGTCGCTTGTGTACCTCTATCATTACAGAAGGATTCTATCGTCATGACAAAACAGGATGACTAACTTTTGGTCACACTGTTCCTGCCATTCATTGCGAAGGAAAAAACAAAACTCTTATTTCAATGGCTGCTATGCAAAAACCTTTGTCCAGTAAAAAGACTGTATATAAGCTCACAATTCTCAGTCAGACCTAGCATTTCGGAGTTGGTTCAGAGTCAATATTTTGAAAAACTAGACAACAATCTGACAAATGAATGTCAAATGAAAGTCAATGAAGGTGACTTCCAGCCTAAGCATCTGATGTCGGATGGATACTGTGTGGCTTCCGGCCAACATAGTAGAAAGAAGTTCACAGAGAACTTTATGGAGGAAACAGAAACAGAACCATTTCAGAGAAGATCAATTTGTCCTTTTGGTCCATTCCAGTGGCAAAGACAGTCAGGTGGATGTTAAACTTCAGAACTCTTCTTCAGTTAACTCTTGTTGCATAGTTATTACTGTCATTCTATTATGTTATCGAACAGTATGTATACACTGTATACATTACGTTACATATTGATTACCTTTACATGCCACTGGTTTTTTTTTTTTCGAACATTTTTTTTCAAACATGGACTGTATGCACCCCAGTAACCACATTCAGATCATAATCAGCTCCTTTGGTAGTGACTGAAAATTTTTATTCCACTTTTTGACAGAAATCCTCCACTTTCTTCAGAGTGAGAAACAATTTGAAAAATGCATGAAGGCATTTATTACGATTTCAAAATGCTGTTTTAACACAAACATCCAAGCTCCTGCACCTTACGATTAATTATCACCCCGGCATGACAGAAAGGAACAGAATAAAGAACTAAACTCTGACAGTTTTGAACTAACGCTGTAAAGCTCACAGCAGGTAGACCTGCTCTGTGCCTCAGGTTCACTGTTCAAGTAGAAAGATCGAGATTTATTACAGTGGATTTAACACCAACGGTGTTTGTGTTTTAAAGCTGAGATTCAAACATTTTGCGTGGCTGCTTTGCTGTTGAGGTCAAAGGCTCCCCATTAACTTCATTCTTTCATATCAAGCTTATTTCATATAGTGATTTGTTCATATCCATGAACAGTTCCGTGTACTGACACGGTTGACCTATACATTCCCAAGGATAGAGTATGAGGAAAATTAATGGAAAAAAAAGCAGTGTATGCTGTAAACATATTTACTTACTGTAGTACATGTTCAATCAACCAAATTTCACCTAAACCAGAGGTGAGTACTGAAATAGATCTGGATAATTATGGGTGTGGAACAGGAAACACAGGCAGAAGGAAACTGGAACGGTGCTTTTTTACCTCGGTCACTGGACCGGTACCAGCAGTTCCAGTTTTATAGTTTTTGGTGCCTGATCAGGACTGGTACCAACTGTCTATATGATGCTTGAGGGTGCTCTCTTCTGTCTAAAGTAGCATTTACAGCTGAGGCCAATGGCGAAATCTTTACTGTTCAAGGTGAAGACAAAGTAACCAATCATCACATCCTTTTTTTTTTTTTAATTACGGCTTTACAAAGAGTTTGCTAAGGTGAGGTTAGGCAGTAATGTAGCTACTGCTAATATTAGTCTATGTAATATCATCACTAAAATTAGAACCTTAAGTTCTTTTGGCTTCACTTTGGGGCAGTTTATTTTTCATGATTAATGGAAAACATGTCATAAGGTGACATAAGCAAATTAGAAATAGAAATATATGCTAATTAGAACTATACGCTAAGCCCCTCAGAATGAGTGATTTTGCACATACATAAAAATATAGCTTTGTTTGATTGTACACATGATTCTGTATGAATGCAGACATTTGTGAGTGGAGGGCATTAGATTGATTTATTGGCTAATTAGTTAAACTAAATAACAAGTAAAGTAGCTAATTTGGCAGTTACACCATGTTGGAGTGGTTTAAAACGATGAAAAAGACAACTGAGTCTTAATTATGGGTATTTCGATGAATGCTGGCGGCTGCCTAGCAGTACGGTGGAAAGAAGTACCTACAGTACAACCCTAGAGAGGATAAATACTAGAACCAAAGCCTTATACACAGAAAGTGTGCTTTGTCCTTCTCCTGTAACATTTTTAGATTTTTCTGAAATACTTTTCTTTGCACAGCAACAATATTTGATTCATATGGAAATGACGCATGCATTTGAATCAAGTATATTCAATACTTCACTTTGCTTTAGTGAAAAAAACCCCAAAAAAAACGCGCTTGGTATTCCCTGAGCTTTGTTTACTGTTTTATTTGTTTTGCTCTTTTCGGAGTTTATTCAGAGTTAAAGACAAGATAAAAAAAGAAAAAAAAAACTTTCTAGCACACACACACACACACACACACACACACACACCTGAGGAGCAGACAGTGTGTAACAGCTGGGTGTAAGGCTGTAGCTGTAGCTTTATGTAAGGCCAAAGACCTGCGATGTCAAAGTCGGGAACACAGGGAGGACAGACGAGTGCACACACACACACACACAGACACACACACACACACACACGTACACACACAAGCACACACACACATAGTTGACAGACGGAGGAAGCACGTTCCCATCTTGCACATCAAACAGCTGCTCGCCTGCCCTGCCAACATCATTCACAATCACAGCTTCACACACACAAACTCAGACCCTCTAAGAGTCTGAGACTCTCTAAAATCTTCAGCGTTCAACAGTCAGTTTGTGAGTGCACCCTCTTCACTCTTCCCTCAGTCTGTGCCTACCTAGACCACGCCAGCTTACTTTAGTCCCTGGATAAGATTTGATTCATACTGAATTGGCAGCCAGCCAAAAGAGAAATTAAAGTTCACAACTTGAAGGAAAAAAGTAAAAAAAAAAAAAAACAATCAATGAATCACTGGCTATTTCCCGTCTCAAGCCATTTCACACAATGCAGCGTGTAAAACTACATCATGAGGGGGGGGGAACCCTCAGGGTCTTCTAGGCCTTCAGAGAAGGCATAATGATTTCTGTGAAATGCATGACTAACTAACACTTACAGTCATTTTTTTCATTTAATAGACTCATCCAGTTTATTGTATTTAAAGTCTATAAGCATTGCTGTGATATTCTTATTTTACTTTGAAGTCCTGTTTAGAAATAAATGGGGCAAATTCTTGAGACTAAACTTTTTCTTCCCAATGTATCTGTGTAGACGCAGTTCATTTTTTAGGATCTGGACTGAAAGTGATTATTAACCAATTATTAGGAAGTGATTATTAACCAATTGTGTTTTGATATACAAGGATGGGGATTAATTTCTTTAAAAAAAAAATACTACATCAGTGACTATGAAACTGAACTCTAGACTAACCAGGCTTCATACTGGCAGCAGCCCTATGCCATGGCGGCGTACAAAGTATACATTTTAATGTATCTGTTATAAGCTTCAAATGTCTGTATTTTATCTAAAACAACCAAAGAACGTTCATGTACATTGATGTTAGCTCAGTGCTAACACACAAGTAGAATTCCAAAGAGGTGCCAGCCACAGTTAGTGCTGTGGTCAAGGTTTTTCTTGTTTGTTGACTGGGCTTTTGACATTCATGGTCTGAAAGGAAGGACAAGCTTTAATAATCACATAGGGGCATCACCACCACTACCAAACACACTGAGGTCAGTCTTACTGCACAACCCTTTGGCTTTTTCCAGAAAAAAAACAGCTGATGGTGAACACATTTGAATATTAGATGCTGGACAAAGATGGACAAACTCTTCAGGACAGCAGATCTCCATATAATTGGACACCCTCCATGTCTTGGACACAGTGTTTTGGATTCGATTCAAATGTGTACATCACATTAACATAAATTGAATATCTTACATCAACCCAAATATAGTCAAAGTAAGTAAAGATCCAATTGTGGAATTAAATGAACCCCTGCCTTTTTTCTTTTGCAACTAAACCTTTGCAGAAGAAGTTCCTGATTTTTAATATTGGATAAGAAGTTAACGTAACAAGATTTTATT
>JBBIGA010000132.1:26320542-26328042 GCA_037576975.1 Alestes dentex | reverse complement strand
ATTTTTCGTCCATCCACTCTAAATGACTTAACATATTGACCAGATAATTAAACAGAAAGTTAAGTCGAATTTTGAAAGTTAAGTGGAATTCCCCTGTTAAGAGTGAGTAGCTAGCTAAATTACGTTTGTAAGATGCATAGGGCCATAATTACAAAAGGAGGAGAAGAGACCCCCCTCCCCCAATAAATAACAGTTTAGGAAAAGACCATGAAGAACATAAAGACATAAAGATGTGAAGCGACAAAAACCTGCTTTTAATAACAAATCCGAGAGTAAAACGTAGCACTGTTGATGCCTCAGCATGAACAGTGTTGAAAACCAATTTCAAAGTAATTGAGTCTCCTGTACTTTTTGGACAATTCAGGGTCATAAACCACTTCCACTTCTCAATTTGGCCTCCACTTCTGTGCTGGTGCCTCTACAATGCCACTAAATGCTACTATATGAAGTAAGATGCACCAAACCTGCAGCTCAGTGATGGTCTTGAGTTCACAAGCAAAACACTGTGTGTACAGGATGATAGATTAGGAGCATCACCACAGCTGTGTGGATGCATTCAGGACAGTGGAGAGGTAGGGCGGCATGCATGAATAGAGCAACTACTGGTCTAATACACAGTAGTAATGATGAGATCAAACAGTCGAATTTTCTCATTATGCACAGATTTGAACTGCAAATTATATTTCTGTTTTTTTTTTAGTTCAACTGAATTAAAATCCCTGCTGTGATCTTGTTGAAATTATACTGCTGACTGTGTATTTCTTCCTAGAGGGTGATGTGGGGTTTGAGAAGCCTATGTTTAGTGAAGCGCCTCAATTAAGCAGCTCATTTTAAATCCCAGTAGTATCTCTCTCTCTCTCTCTCTCTCTTTTTCTCTCTCTCTCTGTCTCTCTCTCCGTGTCTCTCCGTGTCTCTCTCTGTCTCTGTCTCTCTCTCTCTCTCTCCGTGTCTCTCTCTGTCTCTCTCTTTCTCTCTCTCTCTCTTTCTCTCTCTCTCTCTCTCTTTCTCTCTCTCTCTCTCTCTCTTTCTCTCTCTCTCTCTCTCTCTCTCTGTCTCTCTTTCTCTCTCTCAAACAAGTTGTGTTTCTTGCCACAAAGTTCAAGAATGGATTAGGAGAAACACTCATAGTTACACAGAGAAACAATGACTCGTGTCTGTACAACTGTATTCTTCCATCTTTCTTTGGTCCCAAAAGGCTGATGACCTTCTTCTCGCTCATGATGTCACTCGCTGTGAGGGAAGCCTGACTGTAATAAAACTACCTGCACTTAAATGGAACAGACATTAATGATGCTTTCTACCCTACGCAAACACAGTTCTACTGTGTCAGAATATGCTCTAAATGAGAGTTACTACTGTCTACAAGGTCTTGCTCGCTGATGTGTAAAGCCCTTAAAGACCTCGCCCCTGTATATTATGCTGATCTCTTGAAGCATTAAAGCCCATCCAGACCACTTTGCTCAGCTGTGCTAAGGATTACTGGAAACTCCTTGCACCACTTCCAGCTCCAGGCTTTCTCTTATGTAGCTCCTAAAAGTTTAAAGTGTGCATTGAATTAAAGACAGATATTAGAAAAACATGAGCAAGATGTGTGCGACTTGGCGAAGCAGTACAAGCGCAGCACTTCTACAGTCTGCACCTTACAGAAGCAGAAGGAGTCGGTTATAAAGGCTATAACGCCGGCCAAGGGCGTCAAAATATTTTCTAAACATGGGGCGAGCCGTTTACAGCCAGTCGGAGCCGGTTTGAGAATTTAAAAAAGAGGACCGGTTCGATCTGAATACCTTGTAAGTGAGGACCGGCAGTCACTCGGTTGTCAGGCGTGGTGAGGCAGCGAGTGCGAATATGAAGGCGCTGAGGATTACCTCAAAACTTATACCGGAATTATAGCAGCTGAAGCATCTTTAAGCCGTCTGATCTCCAAGGCAAATGCTGTACGTTATACTTAATAAAACCAGTTTATTGCAGTACATTCTATTGTGTTGTGTTTTTATACAATATCGGTTATTTATAAGCACATTTTTCTTATTTAAAAAACATATAACAAAAAATGGAGGTCCGGAACGGATTAATGGCATTTCAGTTCAATTCAATAGGGAAAGCCGATTTGACATACGAGTAATTTGAGTTACGAGCTCCGTCACGGAATGAATTAAACTCGTAAGTCAGGGCACCACTGTATATTTCTAGGTCACTGGTATTTATAATAATAAACATAGGGAAAGGGACCCAATACATTAGGCACAAATTAGAATATATCAAACTTTCAACTACAGTACTGTGCAAAAGTCTTAACCATTTAATATTAATATTAATTATCAATAACTTAAACCAAATAATAGGAAAATACAAACAATATTACACAGTAAATAGTGATCTTACATTCAGTATATTAATGTGTTCCTTGTGGAGGTCCAGTATTACTTGTAGTTTCCATCTGAAACCTGGTTTGACGCAATCAGTCCTTCATTAAATTAAATCAGGAGCTGCTGATGGAGCTTCACAAATCCAAACACCGGCTGGAGGAACCGAGGAGGAATCTGGAACCGAACCTGTGTTCTCCTCACCAGCTCACACAATATCAACTACTTTTATACAATCAAAACAAATCCTGACTTCTTACTGCTTTCTTGTTTGTTTGCATTTAATGTTAACTTTACTAGCAGAAAGATGCTGTATCACATGTTGAGAAAAATGGCTTTAAACAACTGGCATAGGTGACTTTTGCACAGAACTGTATTTTATATTATTATTATTATTATTATTATTATTATTATTATTATTATTATTATTATTATCTTCATCAGACAACACTAACAGGTATGCGCTTGTGTAAGGACTCTAGAGTGGAGCAGAATGTGCTGCTGTAGTTTTTGTAGTTTAGTGTTAGTGTAAGCATATATTTTCATACTTGATCCCACTGACGCATCCCTATAAGCCACCTGCAGTGCTGCGTGTGTGTGTGTGTGTGTGTGTGTGTGAGACAAAATGTCCTCTGTCTCTTTATAATAATTTGCATAACAGGCCACTTTAGAAAGCGCTGGGCCTTCTGGCTGCTGGCGACTGCATGTTTGGCAGTAAAAGCTGGAGAAGTGGACGACCTTCACACCAGCCGCTAGATTTACTAGCTCGAGTGAAACTCTGCTCAATCAGCCAGACTGTGATGATCCACGGTCAGGGAAATAGAAAGTGACAGAGAGAGGGTGGCTTGGAGTCTCCTCAGTGACCAACCATTGCTCTTATGAGTCAGAGTGCGTGTGTGTGTTAAAGTACAGTGGCCCCTTATACACACCGCACCACAGTGAACAGCATGAAATTCTTTCTCTGCATTTAACCCATTCACCAAGGGAAGCAGGGGGCTCCCAACAATGAGGAGGCAGGGAACGGTACCTTGCTCAAGTGTGCCTCAGTGGTGACACTAGCAGTGCTGGTTTTCGAACCCACAACCTTCTGATTTGTAGGGGCAACTCCCTAACCACCAGACCACCAGCTGCCTTGTCTTGCTAGAGAGTGATTTGTTACTTTAAGAGGACATTTTGAGCATTTTCTGCGTAATTAACTAGGTAGTTAACTAAGTCATCCAGGATGGTTTGATGCGAAATGCTCTCTTCTAGAGTTAGAACTGCTCACAGTGGTGATGATGGAAACCAGACGTCTGAAGAACTCAATACCTCTAAAAGATCCCTCATGGAGAGCAGTTAACACAGACTGGTTATGAATACTCTGCCTGTTGCTTGGCCATTTTTTTCCCCACTTTTTATGGTACCACATTTTTGCCACTAGCACCATTACATATAAGTAGCTAGTGTAGTGGAGTCTACACTCATTACGGAAATAAATCAGTCTTAAGTGCGTCCACTTTGAAGGCAGACCCAGGAGAGAGAAAGAATGCTGGGGTTGGCCACCTTTTATAACCTTTAGAATAGACCCCGCCCCTAGGAGCCGACTCCGCCCAGTCTGTGATCGGATGCTTGCTTTGGATTTCTGGTGGTGTTGCCACTTGATGGACAGCGTGTGTACCTACAGTGTGGTGTAGGGGGTAACATCACTGCCTTTCAAGCAGGAGAATGGTGTTTGATGGTGGAAATGGAATTGTAGAACTGAGAAGACATGAGTAGGTTCACTAATTCTTTTAAATAGTACATAATATTGAAATTTGCATTGCAGGTCTTGGTGTACTTCCATTAAAACAAAGCTCTTGCATGATGTCCATTTCAGAATTGACACACTCACACACACTCTGCGGTTTGGTTTTGACTTTTGTTAAGCGTCTCTTTTGCATTCACCAATTCCAGGATAATGTCATTGATCTAAATCTGTCTTTTTATGATCCATGCAATTCTCGTAGAACTACTGACCCTACTTAGAGAAGCACACTGATGTGTGTTTTATCATAACAGCAGAATGGACTGTTATATTACAGTCAGCCTGCTGCTGTCTGCCCAGTTTTCTCACCGCCCTGCTCTGTGTGTGTGTGTGTCCACAGTGGGTGCTGGCGTTTGAGATCTTCATCCCCCTTGTCCTCTTCTTTATCCTGCTTGGCCTGAGGCAGAAGAAGCCCGCCATCCCTGTGAAGGAAGGTAAGTCTTTGAACAGTGCCGAGGAGATTTAGGACCCACAGGATGAGACAGGAGGGAAGGGGGGGGTTATAAGGGCGTGAGAGAGAAGAGAAGGAGAGACAGGGTAGAGGTGTCACTTTTCATTCAGTATAAAGCTCTAAAGAAACACACAAGCTGCCAAAAGTTTGGGGACAACCATCTTTCCCAAATGGTTTAATGGAGCACATTTCATTTTTTGCTAAAACGGCAAAACTGAAGAAACAACCGATCACCAGCTAAACACTAACCTGGGCAGGATGACATGCCCCCTCTCCCTTGTTTATACCCTTTATATGCGTTTACATTGACTATATGCATATTGCACCATGATATATGCACGTATTCACGATATACTGTATATGCATGTAACTGTTAATGCATTTTCCTAGTTTTACTTTTTGAACCATCTGTGGTTTCTGGCTGAAGCCCAGCTGCTCACACAAATTCACGATTGTAACGACTGCAGCCCCCTCAGTTCCCTCAATTTACATAGGTTTATACACTTGTTAGATAGAACCACAGATCGGTGATGAACACTGGATACTTTGGACGCTCTTTGGAAATTACTCATAAAGCTACAAAGGTTATATAACTAAAATAGTAATGTTATCTAACTATAACAAAAGGCCCTGGTTTTTAAATGGAAAAATCTTTCTTTTGGGTCAAATTTAGGCAAATATGAGTGTAATTGAATCACCATTTGTTGCACAAAATAATGTGACTGATTGATTCACTCATTTTCTGAGCCGCTTATCCCCACCCCAGGGTCGCGGGGTAATGTGATTGATTGCGATTAACTATTTTAAACATTTAATCCTAATGTCTATGTGTTTATACGCACATACATTTGGGACAATTACGCATTGTAATGTCATGCATTATTTGGTGAGAAGAAACAGATTTTGTTCTGAAGTCATGATTTGCCAGTGTGTTGTACTTTTAAACAAATCATGATTTGGCAAATCATGATGTGGACTAAATCTTCTCTTCTTACCAAATAGGATGCTTTGTTGAATATGGAGTGTGGATAAGTATTATAAGTGGTTAAGAACAGGGGGTCCTGGGGTTACGACACAGTTCCATTCCTGTGACAGTGACGTAAACCGAAACACACCCTAGCCTAAGTCACTTACAGATCCCAACACAGCTGTAAAATCATAATCTAGAACATAAAAACACAACTAAGCCACAGAAAAGGGAAAAGAACATAAATATAGGGTACACTGTACTGTACTGGGGACGCCAACTCCCTCACTCACACGCCGCGTTACTGCGTAGTCTTCCGCCGTGCGCAACCAAACTAGTTGACCCACGTAGTCTGAAAGTACGACGCTAACGGCGTAAGCTGAAACACTCGCAGCGCAAAGTCTTATGGGAGTGAGCATCGTAAACTCGCTGTCGTAAACCGAGGACCCCCTGTATGGACCCCCAAGCAGGAGCCCAAGACCTGCTTTATGACAATGCATAGCTTTGCAAGGATGTTTCACTTGGTTTATTGAAAAGTAACAGTGAAAATCAATCATTACTCAGAAGTTCAGGCAGTGGACTTGTTCCATGACCACAAAACTGCTCTCAGGTCAGCTCCAGAGGACAAACTGTCCACCACGTCGATCCAGGAGTCCCTTAGGATCACCTCGCCATCGCCCCCCTAGTGCTCATACAGAACACTGCGCTCTGGATCCATTCGCATTCAAGAGGCATTACAGAGCCGCCCAAAGGCCCAGACCCATTTTAATAGTCAATAACAGTGCTTGTGCTGTGAGTGAACTGGAGAGACTGGAGAGTCCTCAGCCCCGACTGCCTCTGGCTGTGATGAATGAGTCGAATTCAGCCTGTGATGGATACTGGGTCTTATCTCCTTTTGTATGTGACCACGCAGTGCTATTGTACAACTTTGCTAATCTGCCGTTGATTGCAAAGATTGTTTGGCTTCCGGCCAGTGCTGTAGTGTGTTTAGTGGTGGTTTATTTGTGTTTTCTTTCATGGAGTATCCTCATTAGTCTCTGTCACCATAGTGTCTTTTTTATTTCCAATGCTGGAGGAAATCACACATCATCTTTTTTTTTGTCTTTCTTGTATTTGTTTTTGCTCCTCTCTGTTGTCTTCTCTCTCTCTCTGTTTCTCTCTCTGTCTCTCTCTCTGTCTCTCGCCTATCCTGTCTTCCTCTCTTTTTCTCTCTGACATGGTGCATGTTCACTGCATGCCGGACCAGTGTGTAAGTCTAAACATTGTTTTTTCTTTTGCTCAGTGCTGATTTCTAAAATTTGTGCCATCTGTGTTGCATCTAGACTCCCCGTCGTCTAATTGCGTGTTGTGGTTTGGCCTCTGGCATGTGTTCTGTTGTTCTCCGTGTCTCTGTGTGTGTGTGTGTGTGTGTGTGTGTGTGTGTGAGACTTACTCAGGAGGAATGGGCTGTCTCTAACTGACCTTTTTTTCCCATATCAAAATGAAGATAAAGAGCCGGGGGGCTCAGAGGCAGACAATGAGCAGGCAGTTTTTAACACACAGTCACTGTTCTTCTCATTAGGGCCTGACTGATATGATCACTCTGTTGCCGGTGTTGATTTTAAGGAGCTAAACATTCCTACAAGTGATTATATCATCTGAAATAACTGAATAAGGTCAAGCGCACATGATCTAAATGAAGAACAAAGTAGTTTAATGTTCAATAACAAAATCAATAGAATTAGTAGTATTTATCGTTTCATTGACTGAATTTTCCTTAATTTCCTACATTTCTTAAACTCAAATAAACAGCAAAAATTTAAGTCTTAAAAGGGCACTCTGGCCAAAATATAACATATATATATGTATATATATACATATATATCGTATTGTCTTTTAAATGGGAGATTTGTGTGAGTGAGAATTAGGGCCCAACTGATGCCCAACTGAGATATAT
>JBBIGA010000132.1:26299759-26320442 GCA_037576975.1 Alestes dentex | reverse complement strand
CTCTTTCTCTCTCTATCTTTCTCTCTCTCTCTCTCTCTCTCTTTCTCTCTCTCTCTCTCTCTTTCTCTCTCTCTCTCTTACTCTTCCCCTCTCTTGTGTCATTGCCTGAGGCAAGCTGGCCCCTGCTTATTTGCCTGGACAAGGTTATGTACACTCAGTCATTTGACCTTTGTTCAGAAGCTTGCTGTCCTGCTACTTAACAGGTGATGGCAGGTCTGGGTGACTGATGCTGCATGCCTGGGACAATCTGCCTTTATCTGTCAGACAAAGCTCGCAGTGGGGTGCTGAGATTTGTCAATTAATTAGTCATCAAAACTGAAAATGTTAAATGCAAAACACAGCATTTATGACACGTACAGGAGATGTTGGGGGAATAGGACTCTGGTTTGCACAAATCTCCACTGCAAAAGCTAGACAAAACCTAGAGAAAAAAATACAGAAAAATCAACAAAATCTTTAGATATTAGTGAACACTGAAAAAAAAGGTCTAAAACGGTCTCAGTTCAAGGAAATCATATTTTTTTTTACTCATCTAGACATATATTCCGTAACACTTATCAATACAAGAAAATCGTTTTGGAAATTTTGCTTCCCCCACCAGGTATAAGCATTTAAATATCATTTTCAAAACTGTGCTGTGACGAGGCAAAATGTGAGGAAAAAAACCCCCAGAAGATCAGTTAGTCAAAGAACAGTTAACGTGTCCATATTATGGAAAATCAAACTCTGCTTGTTCCTTATTCCATGTGCTTCATATATGGTAATTAACAGCCCTTTCTATATCCAGTGTTTTTTGAGGTCACAAATCCAAATTCTTTAAAATGTACATAGATCCATATTTGAATAAGGCACTATATGGCATGACAGGGCAGCCAATCAGAACAGAGATCATTTACATGCAGTCTTAAAGGTATGGTAATAAAAACAACCTGGGACAAAGACAGGTTGCAAATGGTAGTAATAAATACATGAATATATAGTTATAAGTGGAGCACAGAGAAAAAAATGCAACACATGGGCCCTTTGTAGATTAAACAATTAAAGAAATACTATTTTGTTACAGCAATAGTTGTTACTAAGGCATTAATCAGAAGATCCCATTTAAATGACATGTTTGCATGGCACACAGCTTACTTGCAATGCTACTATATTATGAGTATAAACTGAAGACTGATACTATGGGGAAATGTGTCCATTCAGGCAATAAAAACTATAGGATTGTGGTTATTTTCTGTAGTCACTTGGCTGTGATAGACAGTAAGTTAAAACTGCAGTTCACTTCCCTACCATATGGAAGCTTCCTAATCAAAGCTAGCGGAGAAATACATTGTTGTTTACCACAAAGGAGTGGGTTTTGCTTCAGTGAACTACATAACTGTACGAAACAGAGAAAGAAAACACTCCCAAACTGAGCTGGGAGCTTCTGAAACTTTGAATTGAGTGAAAAGACAAACCAACACAAGAGCTAAACACCAGGGGGTATAGAAAAGAATCGCCCCCTTCATATATTAACATGTTTTGCTTTGCAGCCTAAAATGAAAACACACACACGCAAACAAATTTTCCACCTGTATTTACTCAACACAACTGATAACATCCAAGTGAAAGATGTTAACATTTCAGACACAAATATAAATAAAAAATCAGAACAACTGAGATAAATAAAGAATCACCCCCTTGTGTCAGTACTATGTGGAACCACACTTTGCTTTAATTACTGCCTTGAGTCTGTTCTCTACCAACTTTGCAAATCCAGACTGTGCAATATTTGCCCACTCTTTACAGAGCTGTTCAAGCTTAGCCGAACTGGATGGTAACCCCCGGTGGACTGGAATCTTCAAGTCGTTCCACAGATTTTCAATCGAGTTTAAGTCTTTCCTTAGCCACCGTGAGGTCAATTTTGCTGGGTGCTTTGGGTCTTTGTCATGTTGGAAGGTGAGTCTTCTTGCCACTGACAACTTTCTGGCCGAGGGCAGTAGGATTTCCTCAAGAATCCGAGGGCATTTTGCCCCACTCCATTTTTCCTGACAAGTGCCCCAGTCCCTGCTGTAGAGAAATACCACACAACAGGATGCTACCACCAGCATGCTTTACAGTGCGGTGCTCTTTGGATGTGGCTGTGTTTTAGCAAAGCTCAGTCGAGACTTAGTGTGGCCTTTCTTGAGGAGTGGCTTTTTCTGTAATTACATACAAGCCACGTGTGCAGCACTTGTTATATTATCACATGCACACAATGACCAGTTTTCGCCATAAATGCACGTAACTGCTTCTAAGGTGCCATAGGCCTTGTGGTAGTTTCTCTCTTCCTCCTTGCTCTTCCATCCAGTTTGGAGCGACGGCCTGATCTGGGGAGGACCTTGTAGTACCAAATACTTTCTTATTCATTAATTGTAGACTTTACTGCACTCCTTGGCACTGCCTTGTGCCTGTCCACAACTTTGTCCCTGAGACTGTTTGACAGTTCCTTGCCACCCATTGTTTGCTGCTTTTATGCTGAACTAATAAAAACAATTAAGGCTAAACTAATCAATTCAAAAACAGTGGAAGCTTGTTGGCTTGGTGTGCAATGGAGGAGGTGATTAGTTACACCCGACTGAGTTTACATGTATTTTTTATGGTGTTTTAGGGGTTTTTTTTGTTTTTTTTTTTACAGGGTGTGATCCTTTACACATCTCAGTGTTTTATTGGATTTTTTTCTATGTAATAACTTTCTCTTAAGTTGCATTTAATAAATACAGGTGGATTTTTTTTTTATGTGTGCCTTCATTGTGTGCCTTCAGTGTGAAGGAGGTGATTCTTTTCTGTACCCACTGTAAAGTAGGGCCAGAATGCCTGATGTGTCACTTCCTAAATGCAGGGCATGTATGTGTCTACCATGCCTAACAACTCACTTTACAGACAGACATTGACTTTGTCCCACTTAACTCATTAATTCTGCCCCCTGTGTCGTTGAAATGTGTGCTTGTCTATTATGCCCTAGTAAAATGGATCAGCCTGTTAAATGGCTTTATGTGTGCTACCATATTTTCTATCACTGTGTAAAAGAAGCTTCATGCTGCTTTTATTGTTGGATGTACAGTGACAGTTTCTGAGCGAGGGTGCTCACACATTCAGAATTTAGAGGCGCATTTTTAGTAATTTACTTAATCTGAACAACATTACAAGGTGACTGGAGTGTAAGGCATGACCCTATTTAAATAACTTAAACTGCTGGGTTGTGACACAAACAAATTGAAAATTCACACATTTGCGTTTGAAAACGTGAAAAATCAAGTTATTAAAGGAATACTTGAGGTTTACACACATGTCCACTGAACTAGCGCTAGCACCAAAGTTTAGCACTGTCACTACAAGGCTAATGAAGCTAACAAACACTGATTTGTAGTGACTTAGAAAAGAAGCCCTAAAAATAGTTCTAAACCACAACAACTGTGGCACCTTAATGACAAGAACTGGATGTGGTCTGAGTGTGTTACGAGAACTTTTGGGGATGTATTTAAGGAAATTTCTTCTTGGTGAATATTGAACCTTGTAGCCTTTTAGCCCCATCACTAAAGAAGCAAAGTTTGGATTCCAAACATGTTCTGGATGATCATCTACATTTAGGTCAGAGGTATTTCCCTGCCTTTCACACTGTGAACACTGGGATGGGCTCCAGCACCCTCCGCGGATGGAACCACATTCGGGAGCTGGAGGTAAATGGTCTACTTTTTGTTTCCATATTGAATGATCAGTAGGTAAAGAGATGGATAGGTAAAGAGGTAAACTAGCTAGATTTCCCTGTTCTAACATACCTACCACACACGCCAAGTAACTGAAGAGTTAAATCAGGTATGTTTGGTTATGAAAATCAACAAACGGTGCAGTAATCATGCATTCCAGGAGCATCCTTCTCCCATGGTGTAGACACTTTCAATTGTATGGGGGGGGTCTTCACACCTGTACAGCTCATTAACAAACGGTTCATCCATGGAAAGTTTATTTTTAGGGATCTAAAATGGTTCTTCTATGGCATCATTCCTCAGAACCTCGAGACCTTTGCTTTTAAGTGTGTGTGTGTGTGTGTGTGTGTGTGAGTGTGTGTGATCCTGTCTCTCTCTCTCTCTCTCTCTGCAGTGTCAGGGTAAGCTTTGATCAGGCAGTTAATCTCCATTAGGTTATTCATTAAACTTAAAGAAGTGCTGTACTGCTCACACTGATAGAGGAGGGAAGAAATGCAAGGACTTCAGAAAAAAAAAAACAGCAAAAGATAACAAAGACTCTTCATAACAGGTGTCACATATAAATAGATCAAAGGGCGTAACACCGGAGCAAACCCCCCCCCCCTTCACCTCTCTACCTTCAAGAACACTCCTCCGCCCCCTCACGCGTCTGTAACGCATGAGAGTCCTGAAAAGATGCCATGCAGAAAAAGCAGAACAAGAGAGAGGCTGATCAAAGACCTAGATAAACTTGAGGAGATAAACTGGGGACTCAAAGGACTATACATAACCGCAGGCTTTCACTATAGAACTATATGCAACGGCGGAGAACTGGGTCTACAGTCCGCATGTGGAGCACCTCCAACAGTTACGTAAAACATACGTGCACTCGCGCTGCTTCAGCAAATGTGTGAAGTGCGATGGATGGTGTAAAAATACAGAAATAAACTGCGGGAAAGGTTACAGAGGGTTAGGGTGACAGACCGTCACTAAGTATCTGGAAAAAAACAAAACAAAAAAACCCCAACAAAAACTGTGTGAGAACTTAGGCAAAACTTTCTCTGCTGCAGAGAAGGAAACAACATCCACACAAGTGCTGGGTGATGGATCATCTATTCTGGCATATCATATTGATGTCAGCTATTGATTTTAAAGTTCAGTGGTATTGACATAGTTCATGTGCTGAGCACTTCAGACTGTTGTAGTACAGAAAAATACAGAAAGGAAATGTTTCCCTAGTCAAAATCTGCTTTCTGTCATGAGCAAGCAACATCACATGAGCATGCAAGTCCAGCAGAGGGTGATAATACCCTTCAAACTCCGCAAGAATAACACTGCAAGTGTTCACATTGCTCAAAACATAGAGCACAAAGCTCAAAAGATCCCAATAAAGTAACAGCACAAATGTAACACAGTTTGTTTGACGTGGCCAGTAGATTTCCATAATTCGATAACCTACACAAATTCAAAGCCGGATTTCCGCCGGAAAAAAAAAACAAAAAAACGCCCCTTAAGAAACACCTGCACACCACTGTCTTGAACTGTCCACTCAGTGCTGATCAGGCAGAGTTGCTTCTAGCTTCGTAACTCCATTTGAGATGTTCTTTTTTTTTTTTTTATCTGACAGATTCTGACACTTCCACAATACAGTGTAATGAAAAAAGCAAAGCAAAATTCAGTAAAAACCATGTTATCAACCCTCAGACTGCAGAGCACACAAAAACAACCCAGTCATCTGTCGCATTTCAGACAGAGCTCTGCATGCCCAATAACTGGAAGAATCAAGTTAACGGCATGATGTCAGCACTTTGGCTGATTGAGTATGTTTGGGGTAGAGAAAGAAAAAAAAAATCACTGAACCATTCCTTTAAGAAAACAACAAAACAGTCCAGTCAAAACAAGCTCAAGCTGCAGGTTTGAGAGACATTTTAGCGCAGAGCTTCAGGACTCAGGGCGACGGGGCTCACTAACTTTTTTAGTGCTACCTTAACTCATCATCTGATAATGTGATGTATTCGGAAAATATTGTGGGTTTTTTTTTATCAATATTGTGTATTCGATCAATACCACCCAGCACTCGCACCCGTCCACACAAGCACGTACACAAGTATACAGCATAAATAGTGAGATCTTCACCTGCAGCAGCCAGTAGCACCTGCGGTGGAAGGTGGGGATGATGGAGGAGTGCACATAACAGCCGTAGAGACACTGCGGAAAGAACACACACACACACAGAGAAAAAAAAAATCAGTCAGTATATCACACAACATTTGCCCCACCAACGTACCGCACTCAGTCCCCATACAAATCCATGTGCATGTGTGTAAATCACAATACGACACACAATACAATACAGTGAGGTTGCTTCAAGGTCATCCTTTTTTTCCCAAGGTTATTTGAAGGTCATGAGCACCAAATGCTTGTCCCTCTGTCTAAGATCATCATTCGAATGTAGCACTACTGATTATTTGTTGTTTCAAGGAATGACAAGGAATAAAAAAAGGCAAAAAAATAGCAAAAAGGGTGTAAAAGTTTCGTAAAAGTCAAATCATGGTAAAACTTGTTTCAATGAACCGCGAGTGAGAAATAGTTTGTATTGAATGACACTGTTTGTGTTTTCCCCTGTGAAAACTACCAGACATGAGGGCAAATATCTTAAGGTAATGCCACCCAGACACAGACAGATTAGCCCTACGGACCTGCTCAGCACATACATGTCTAGGTGCTCTTGGAGACGAGAGCGCTTCTCTGGCCTGGACTGGCTGGTAGGATCAGTTGAGGAGGCAGGGAGGCGTGCCTGCTGCTGGGTTTGTAAATAGTCACGGCTATGTAAGGGGCAGGCAGGATATAGGAAACATGTATGGCTGTTATTGGCTGTGGCCGTTTTGCCTTTGTTTTATAAGCGCTTAAGCCGCAGAGCTTTGGCCTTTCAGGAATAAATCAAACCCCACAATTCTATGCGTACACTCCCTCTACAATGCACACAGGGAATGACTATTTATCTGAGAAGAATAGGAAAACAAAGCTGTCTGAGCACAAGAGGCGCCACCATATGAGTGCATGCATATATACACATATATACCTGTTTTTATACCTTTTCAAGGCATGGAGTCATGGGTGCTATTATAACAAAATCTCAGATTTTCAAAATGGTTACTTTAAAAATAAAGCTCTTAAGTTTTCTCCAGCTTGGGAGAGTGATGCCGATCAACCAATTTCTTTCAAAACTACGAAGCTTTAAGCTGAGCTCTTTTCGACTGAGGCACGTCGTTTAATATGAGCGTCTAACAGTTGGTTATCATGCTCAGACTACTCAAACAAGCCACGCCACAAGAACGACATTCAGGCAGGACTGGTCACAGGATCAGATTCGTCCTTATTTCCCTCTGATATCCAATCTAGCATTTTTAGCTGATATCAGCCTAATATCAGATTGATGCCACCTCTAATATTAAAGCACATTAATGTAAAGCCATTCTGGACCTTGCCTGTTGTTTTATTCATGAAATGTTCACCCAGTGTAAAGGACAGCTGCCGTTTTCAGATGGTATTACGAAAGTAATGGAGTCACAAGGTTTAAATGCAAATGCAATGATATGTAATGTATATGCAATCATTTTCTAATCCTAAACCCCAACTTTAACCTCACTAACCAAAAAGAATGGAAAGAACGGCTTTGTTCCAAACCACTTTTTATGCTTAATGATATATATTGTTGAGAGTGAGCTGCATGCATACATTTTTTACCACCTTTATATTTGATACAATCATTTACATCATGTGTCAGCTGATGTAAATTATTGTATCAATAATGCATATAAAATTATTATAACCTTTTTGGCTTAAAAATAAGCTTTTGTTAAAAAAAATCACTACACAAAGTCAGGATGTTGGTCCGCATGTTGTAGGTTGTATTTTTGTCCTTCTTATATACAAAAACAAGACCCACACACACACACACACACACACACACTTACACGCAGTCACATACCTCAGCAGAATATTTTTTGAAGTTGTAAATAAGAGGAGGGGGGCCGAGGGCAGAGTCGTGCTGCCTCGCCCAGTTGATGTGGAAATTGAGATTTGATATGCGTGCTGCGTTCGTCTTGTTTAACTAAACAGAAGTTAAAAAGCGCAGCCAGTAAAGGGAAGTGTGTTTGAATAAACAGTCATTTGCCAACATCAAACAGCCCTGATTAATTATACCAATGTACCCGAGCACAGCCAGCCAGAGCCTGCAAGACAAGGCTAGCACAGATTAAGACCGTAGGCACACACGTTGGGTAGCAGTCTCTCTCTCTCACACTCTCTCTCTCTCTGTGTCTTCGATCTCCATCTCCCCAACTTTTGCTCTCTCTTCTCTCTATCTCTTACTCTCGCTCTCACTCTCTGTCTTATCTCTCTATCTCTTCCCAATTTTTTTCTCTCCCTTCTGTATCTCTTACTCTTTAGTCTCTCCCTGTTTCCCTCTTTTGTCTGTTCTCTTTAGCTTTTCCCTCTATTTCTTCTTCTCCCTTCTCCCTCCATCTCTCTCTCTCGCTCTGACTCAGACGAGCTGTGTATTGAAGTGTCTGCCTGTGTTGCTGGTGTTGAGAGTACAGATACTGCAGCTCTGCAGGAGCAGAGCTCTGTTCGGTGTTTGCAGGAGTGGTCAGCGCATGGTGAGTGACCACAGGCTGCAGTGAAGAGCACAGCCTGGAGCACCGAGTCTCACTGCGACTGCAACCTGCTGATGTAGTTCTCCTCTGCTGGTTAGTCAGAGGTCTTGCAGTCAGCACCACGGACAGTGCCTTTGGAGTAAAGGCTTCGGGCCAAAAGCCCACATTTCAGAAAAGCCTCTCTCTCTGATGATGGAGCACAGGCCATGTGTAGACATCTCAGGCGCGTCTGGAGTATTTCATAAGCAGCATAAAGTCCTGTTTCATAGGACTGACGGATGAGGAGGAAAAACGCACGCTGTTTCGCCCACCGCGAGGACTGGAGAGTGAATAAATTAGCCCCAGGCAGCTTCTGTTTACCCAATTTAAGAAGTACACAAAACGTTCCTCAGACACAAATACGGAGCCCGGGAAGAGGCAGACTGTTGCACCTGTCAGACCCGATACAGGAATCAGTGTAAGCTCCACGCATGCGGTCCGTTCACTGCCAAACACATACAAACTCACGCAACGCACCATAATGAGGAGCTTTATTTCACATACCCCGCATAAGAAATAAAACTCGTGTGAATGCGAACCCACATGCAAGCAACTTTGTAATGGCACAAAGGACATGCAAATGAGAAAATAGACAAAAGAAGTGAAAAAAGCCGACGAGCTTATCAGTAATTCAATATGAATATCATTCAGCTGTTTTTTCTGATGCTCTCTCAAGGCTGCATGGCAATGTGACAAACTGACAACGACAGAAGCCATTATTTGCTGTCTGTGGGCTGTGACAAATGACAGCACATCAAATGGCAAGCAATTAAAGTGTAATTATATTCACACTATAATACAGACCCTCTCTCCATTACTCAATCTGACTTCCCCATCTCATCACAAGGTTCAACAGTGACACAACAGGAGAATATCAACTACAGTCACCCGCGTACGCACGCCGCATCGCTAAAATGGTAAATTTGTTGCTATAGTGGGGCCAGAGAAAAGGCATCCATGACCGTCCCGTCCAAAAGGTGTGAGCAGCATATCCAAGCAGCGATGGAGCCTGGTAAAACACAACGTGACGACGGAGTCGGTTCTGGAAGGCCGTTTCTTTGTTAATATTTGTTCATTAATGGTTTTCATAAATATGTAGTTGTCCAGGGGCAGGTTTTCAAAAGTTAATTATAATATTAACCTTTTTATATGAACACTGGTTAGCCTTCAGTTTAGTGACTTCATAACAAGGCAAAAACACCACCAATAAATCTGCTAGAATCCTAATGGGATATTCACTCTCACTCACTCGCTCATTTTCTGTAACCGCTTAATTCGGTCGTGGGTACCCGGAGGGTAAATAGGTGCGAGGCAGGGACTCACCCTGGACGGGGCGCCAGCCCACCACAGGGCACACACACCCTTCACTTACACACCCCTATGGTCAATTCAGAATCCTGATGGGATCTGTGATACTTAATTATGCTATTGCTCGTGAACACGAACATGTTTTGGCCATTCTCAGTTAGAAGATACTACCATCCTGTCCCTGCAAGAGTAAAAAAGCTTTGACATTTTTGTCATTTTTTTATCCTTTGAACATGATATATAAATGACAGATGCTGTTTACACTGCGTCAAAACTCCATGATGAATGGAAATGGTGCAAAAAAACATCGATTGTTTCAATCATTTACAATTACATTGAAAATGTAGCAACAATATGGTTTACCTTAAACCTAGTAGTTTTGCAGCAACTCCTTCTGCGGAGTCCTAGCACTGAGCTGCTGTTTTCTTTTTCTATCAACCGCCTGAAACATTCAGTTTGATGTTGAGTGACAATACACCTGTACGGTAATGCTAAATTCCACCAGTACCCTTTTAAAATGGGATTTTCATGATAAGCCAAGGCTGGAGGCTGTTCAAGATTAAATCTATTGACTCAAGCGTCTTGCCACTGATCTATTCTGGAAAGTTTGCTGATCTCTCTTGAACCATGTTGGCTGCAGTGAAACAGCAGCATGTAAAACCAGACCTTTCTAAGAACTACTGTGTTTTCGATCACTGTGTTAAAGAAACATTTCTTATTTTGTTCTTGAATGCACTGTGTTCCTGTCTCTGAGCAAAGACATATTCAGTGCCCAGTTTGTTTTGGTAAGTGCTTCTTGTGTCTTGCTTAATCAGGAAAAAAAAATGACTGATGTGAGATTTCACTTCTTATTCATGCATTTTATTATTTAAAAAAAAGCAATTTGAGATTATAAATAAAAAATGTGTTTTTTTTTATGTTTCATTTATTACTTAAAAAAATGTAAAAGCAGCCCTAAGAAATTGTGTCATTAACAAAGAGTAGATTGAACAAGGCTGGACAATTTATTTAGCCCTTTTGTTTTTAATACTGAAACAATGACCCTGTTGATGGTTCACAGGCATCCATTCTTGGACCACTTTTGGTAGGTACTGCCCACAGCATAGCATGGTGGGCAGTACACACCCCATACCCACCCCATACTGGGCAGTACCCACCCCATACTGGCACCAGACCTGCCAGTATGGGGTTACTTTGACCCAGTCATCGACACATCACAACTGGGCCCTTGTCAAAGTCATTCAAATCCTTACCTTTGCCTATCTTTTCTGCCTCCAACACAACAAATTCAAAACCCAACTGTTCGCTTGCTGCCTCATATCTCCCACACCTTGACCGAGATAACCGGTGTGATTCACTTCACCTGTCAGTGGCTGAAATGTTCTAGTTGATCGGTGTAGAGAATTAAAACCTAACAATGTTGATAAATATAAGCAGTAGTGCTAGGTAAGTGCTACTGCGCCAAGAAAGAGTCATTCAGTCTGCTTGATTCAAATGTGTGTAATTTCCACATTAATAAAATATAACACCAAAGCGAGTAAAGTGAAAGATAAAATGGTGTTGACGTAATATTTTATTCATGTGGAAATTAAGCACGCGTTTGAGTCGAGTATGCTTAATGCATAACATCTTTTTATGTGCACACCGTCGCCAACCACTCCAGTTTTTATTTTAATATAATAGGCCTACATTTCTTCTTCTTTTTTTTTTATTTCAATAACAATTCAGCGACCCCTCAGAAGTGCCTTGTGATCCACAAGGCCTCTCATGCTGACTGGCCTGAGCGTGCCATGACGGGGTCCAGGAGGACTGAGGTGTGTTAAAGGGCTTTAAACAGCGCGGTCAGCCATGGGACACCCAGGCGACTCGGCTGTGACGGCTGCTGATAGCAACGTGCCAATCGCAGACGTCTCCACGGGACGCGTCCCACTGAGCCATCCATCAGAGTAGACAGGCGGTGACGGCGAGGCGAGCAACCTGCCCGAGATGGGAAATTCTCTCATTAGTCCATAATGATGTGTGAAGGCACTCTTAATCAGTTGCTGGCACGTTATTTATGTTGCCAATTTGCCGTTTTTGCGCCTCGACAATGCCGTCTAACTGTCAGACCCAGCTTGCGTGCAGATGTGTGCGTGTGTGTGTGTGTGTGCGTGTGTTTAAGTGTTGTGGCTTGGATATGTGTGTGGAAGGAAGGTAGGTATTAGGGAATAGTGCTTTGTAAGTGATAACTCTCTTTCTCCAGCTACAATGAAGCACACGCTAACTTCTGTGCTTGTTACAATGCATTAGACAATGAATCCACCGGGGAATACTCGATCACACAATTTGAAAACCTCATTGGAGGCAAATTGATGAATTACCTCACAGTCTGATAAAGTGAGCCAAGAACTTGTAGATAATCAAGACAAATCTATTACCAATCAGTGAGACAAGCACATTTTTCATGTCTTGCCCGTCTCCCTCCAGCAGCACTAGCCGCTAGCGCTCGCCCTCTCACTAGCCACTCGTAGCTGAGTCGCAGACTTGGCCGGAGCATTGCCTGGGTTTGTTAGCATGCTAGTCAAACTGCCTGTGCTGCTTTGGTGTCAGGGCTTCATTAGGAGTGGATGGAGCATCAGCAGCTCCTGGATCAGCGAGACATCAATATGTAGGCCTGCCTGAGGGGGTGCTGGTTCAGCCCCAGGCAAACCCAGACTAATATAGCTCCCATCTCAATGCCGGCAGGAGCTCCGAGAGGACCCCCTCCCTCACCAGGGAGAGCCGATCCATACCTCCTGCACGCTCTCCAGGCCCGCCTGTATCCATGCTGTTAGCTTCAGTTTGTTGGCGCTCTTTGCTATCGACAGGGTCCATGAGCACTGCCGATTGCAAAAGGATTGGGGCCGCTGCGTCACGGATGGAGGGCCAAGACCCATACGTCCAATTATGACACGCTTCTTTACCTTCCCCGATAGTCCCCAAGCCCTTTATAAGCCTCACTGTGCACCCAATGGTACCAAATCTGAAGTTACAGTTTTATTTACATGTAAAGCTGTATTTGTGATCTGTGATAAAAAGCTTAACAGGCTTAGATCAGTTCAAAGGCTGAAAGCAGAAACATTTACATGTACGGCTGCCGCTCTTATCCAGAGCGACGTACATTGGAAACCACATCAGATTTATACGCAGCCAAAAAAATGTGCCTGAAAAAAAGTGTTGTTAATTTGATGAGATTTCTTCTGTTATGACTAGGAGGACTACTTCATGTTTGCCTCAGCATACAGGTTTAAAAATCAGTATAACTCCACTACACCTACATATTCATATGTATCCAGCCACTGCCCGTGTTCTGCCCGAAAGCTATGAAAATGACTCAAAGTCCTTCGAGAGAATCCGGCAAACGCACGGAACAGAAACAAATGAAGCTCTGCGAAATGAAAGCCGTATGCTTATTCTGCTTCTAAAAATAGGAACCAAGCATTGTAAACAAAAACAAAACAACAGGTGATAAACAGGCCCCGAAGAGGGGAATTAATTACTCGAGCTGGACCGGTAAACACAGCCATACATCAAGATCACTGTAATAGAATAAATACAGTAAAAACCACAGTCACACACTGCACTGGGGAAAGGCAAAAAGGAGACAGTGTGAAGGAAGTGTTTCCCTCTGCACTCATGCCATGCACATGAAGATGCAGTGTGCATGTGTGTGGTGGGTGTGGGTGTGCCGGTGTGTGTGTGTGTGTGTGCCCGCCCCCCACCCCACCTCCCCCAGAGCACGTCTCCCTGAGTGAAGACACAGTATTTGTTGATGTTCAGACCTGGGCGCTGGGCTCAGGGCCAAAGACATTAAGTGGAATCGAATTCCACGAAACTAGCTTTAATCAGCAGGTTTTTAAGGTTAGAATTACTCTCTCTCCTCCAGCCCGCCAGCCAAGGTTAAAGGCTCATGGAGACAGCCCGAGGGGAGAGGATGGAAGGGTGGGAGAGGGC
This sequence comes from Alestes dentex, assembly GCA_037576975.1. Taxonomy (NCBI): domain Eukaryota; kingdom Metazoa; phylum Chordata; class Actinopteri; order Characiformes; family Alestidae; genus Alestes; species Alestes dentex. Next base: position 26,306,764 of record JBBIGA010000132.1, on the reverse strand, counting down.
AGTGCTTACCCGCTTATAGCCCCCCAACCCCACCCCCCACCACTAACCTTTTTGTGTGACTGTGAGACATACAGAAACACAGAGAGGGAGAGAGACAGAGATAGATAGATAGAGAGAGAGAGAAAGAGAGAGAGAGAGACAGAGATAGAGAGATAGAGAACGAGAGAGAGCAACAAATGAGCAAGCAGGCTCAACGGGGTGTGTGTGTGTGTGTGTGTGAGTCTGCTTATTGATCCCCTTCTAAGTATGACATCATCTCCAGCAGAAATAGAGCCATGAAATAGGTGGCTTGCTGACAGTGACAGCAGATGCTGTTCTAAAAAGCAACCACACACACACACACACACACACACACACACACTGTTTGTGCACACACATCCTAATTCCAGGCAGCCAGCAGAGCGATGAGGAACCGGCAGGAGAGCAATACTGCACCGGCTCGTGGCAATTTAACCATCATCACTATTAGTTTCCCTGTGTCAGAATGCTTGGAGAGGCCACTCAGTATTTGTGTCTGATGGAACGGTGGAGGGGTCCAAACTTGGCCCCGGCCCATTACTGTTCTTGAAAAGCCGATCCAAGGCCTGTATAAAACCCTTTTTTCATGTATATGCATCCGATGTAGTTACACATGAGAGCACCTGATAAGGCAACAGCACAGTATCACTGATGTGAAGCACCATTAGAATCAGATCTGATGTTGTTTTGCCTCATTTGCACAACGTAGCTGAAGTATCCGTTATCAGTAAACAGTGGTGCATCACAGAGGATTGCTGAAGTTTTCAAACACTGTACACTGAAAGTCAAGTCAGGTCAAGTAGGTTTATTGACATTTCAGGCATATACACAATACACAGAGAAACCAAACAGTATTCCTGTAGGATCATGGTGTAACACAAAGGACTAAAAAAAAGAAGACCTCAAGAATACATTCTAACTATCAACTTTATTACATACGTCCAACCTGTTAGTAAACCTATTGATGATGGTTCATCTGATGCTGTACAGTTTGTGTCATCCTCATGTCCTTCATCAGGATACTGATGTCTGGAAGGTTTTGGTTTATGGGCTGTTCTCAGACCATTTTCTTTCCAGTTTCCTTCCAATGAGTCAGACAAAGTCACTTGAGTGCCAATAAAGCCTCCTTGTGGACAAGCCTTCAGAACCACAGTTTACACAGCACTGTCGAGTGTTTCTGTCTACAACACAGGCCCTATAATTTACCTATTGCTAAATATCTTTGTTTTGCACATCATTTAATTTTGCTTCCTAAAACAGTGCAGGTTTTCTGTTTGCCTTATGTCAACGTCAATTTGGTGAACCAGTCCTTACATAACTATTTGGCTTTAAATAAGCAATTTAAAACAAATGAAAGGAATCAGAATATGTAGAAAAGTAATCCTTTGGATTGGGCTACAGATAACCCTCCCAACCCTTGTTTCAAGCAAAGGTTATGAGGTGCATCACATCTAGAAAACAGTGAGAAAGAGCAGTAGTAGTAATGCTGTCTCCCTTCTCTACTGTTCTTCGGCCCCCCTCTGTGCCTTCTTCTGCCAGACTGCTATAAAAATAAGTGGCATATTTCTCTCTGTCTGAGCACTGGTGATGCATGGGCTCCTAACACAAAGGCCAGGGTCCTCTCGGACTCCGCAGTCCAACATGAGTCCAACTGAACTGTTAATGTCTGTGAAGGCCAGTACATAACTCTAAAGCATAAGAAAAGAGGCAGTCACCTACTGCATATTGGACAATTCACAGTTGCAAAGATTCGGGCACCTCTTGTCAAATGTCATATTTTGTTGATTTTCTAAGTGAGTGATTTTATAAGTTGCCATTCTCTGCAGAGAACACGCTTGTTAACATTTAATGCACAATTACTGTTCATTTGCTGAAAAACATAAAGCATAAAATGTGGCCTGGACAACCTTTTTTCCCCCCCAATATATTAATCTCAGCACTTGGTGCAGTAAACAGAAATGGTGCAGTAAAAATAAGTTCATTCCAATGCAGTATGTGTAATTATATTTTAAAAAATCACAAACCATATCCTTGGCTGAGGCATATGACTGCATGGACTGTATCACAACACTTTGTTCTTAAGACAGGCATTAAAGGAGCAGTGAAATATCTAATCTACAGAACATTCTCCGTACCCTGACTGTAGCTGATCAGCCAAGACATGTTTGGTGTTCGAAGTTTGCTCTTTTTTTTTTTTTTTTCTTGCACTGGAGCTGCAAATGTAGATAACGAGGAATGGAAACTTGAGCTCCACTAATTAGCATTATAATCAGTACCCACTTTCCTCAATCCTTGTCAAGTTGTTGAATAACCTCAAACAGACTTGCTTTTATAGTTTCTGACATGCTGTTGTCGAAAAAAATGGACAAAAGTATGCCACAGCCTGTTTGAAGCCGGAATCCGCAAACTTTTATCTATCATCCATTATCCATCCAGAAGAAAACTCCGAACTCCGAAAAATGTCTTGGCTGATCGACGACTTTTAGGATAAGAGGAAAACTACGCAAACTCATTTTTTCCCCCCAACGTGTTCTTTTAAGGCGTAGTATCCCCATCCACCCTCCCAAAAAATGCCCTTGTCCCCCATCCTTTATTCATGGCTGCACCCCGCTGCTGCCCTCTTGTCGCCCCCTCCCCCAGCTCCCAGCCCACAGCAGGGTCAGCAGACTCCAGTGAGCTGAATAATGTACATGTGTCTGCATGAGAAGACCATTATTCATGCACTCCTCCATTCCATTACAAAGCCTAATGGGGAGGCTGATCGACAGGTCAGTCCATGTTTAAGATGCAGCCAGGTCAGGGGCCACGGGCTGCCAGTCACTTCCTGCTGACAGAGAACCGCTGAGTCATGCTTCAAGGCCCCGCCGGTGGATAAGGACCATCAAAACGCTCAGGGAGTGGTACGTGCTCATTAAAGGGATGGTTCAGTTAAAAATAAAGCACTATTTTCCTCTTGCTCCAGAAGTACTCAATCAGCCAAAGCTTGTTCAGTGTTCAGAATTGAATTTCTTAGTTCAACACTGGAGCAACAAGGCTAATGCAGCAATGAGCTAAACGCATGGATAAATCATCACACACTTGCCTCAAGCTGTGGTGTTACGTATTCTCAAACAGACTTGCACATGTGCTTTTTGGACCCTGTGTGAAGTACTGTCACCTATAAAATGGAAAAATGTGCATGGATTTGTCAAACAGTTGTAGCAGCTGCTTCAGTTTTGTACTGAAGCCTCAGGGTTAACGTGGCTAACGAGTGACGGAATCTGCAGAGACAGCATCACGGAAACTGAACATGTAAATGATCACACTCCCCTCTGTCCTTGTAAAACTGAACTTTCGCCCAGGTTTATATATCACAGTGTGTCATACATTATCAGGAAACACACACAAAAAATATTTGGGACAGGGACAGAATTGCGAATTTGATTTCTCAGGAAGAACTGTAGAGACTTTTCAAAAATTCAGCACTAGCTAAACTTACCAACTCACATATTCTTTACAGGTGGTGAATGGAATATATATTTACAAAGTCACTCAGAGTGGTTTATGTGAATTACAGGCAAACATCGAAAAAATATCAAAAACATTTCATTATAGAAGTTTTTGATCAGATCCAGACATACAAAGCATTTAACGCCTCTAAAAGGTTACTGCATGAGATGGTTGAGAATACACTGCCTGATGCCTCTGACAGTATTTTACGAAAACTCTGAGATCATTCCTTTTACAGGCTTTCTCGTGGCCATTTCATTAATATAATCTATTCAAATATTTAAATTTTCTTTTCGGATTCATCACTAACTCAGAAGAGACTTAATGTCTGGTGGTTTTGGATAGTAAATAAAATGACTACGTTTACTCTGTAGATATTCATGTAATACCACTTGTAATGTAGTTTTTGATACATGAAATGCTTCAGACATTTGGTTCCTGTCACCTCCAATTCTGACAAGGTCCTCTAGACTGGAGCAATTAGAATCAAACTCTCAATGACTATTTAGATCTTTACCATTTAACTACACAGGAGTTTAGAAATATTGGTGGAAATGCCCTTAAAGAGGTGAGAGGTTTGAGAACGAGCTGTGACAAGGTTGCTGTTGTCTTTAGAGAAAAAATGTCTGCCTGTGTGAATGCTGTCTCAGAATTTTTTCCTGAATATTTCTGCACAGGCTTGGATCAAACTCATGCATTTTGAAATGCGTGAAGCGTTTTTGGGGAAAATAGCAGGCAGACGCGGCGGCACAGCCGTGACAAACCCAGCCAGGTGGTTTACTTTGCTCTCCTCGAAACGTGCCAGACATTCAGAAACTTAGCTCAAAAACTCCACACCTGAAAAATTACAGCCAGGCTAAATACCTGCGGGCAGGAGGATTAATTAACAAAAAAGCTTTCGCGCACAGAATATAAGCCCATCCTGCGAGAGCCTGTAAAACAAGAACACGGGCAGAGCAGAGCTGTGCTTTCCCCTGCTGTCAGCTAGCCAGGCTGCTTCGGTGTAAAAGCCAGGGGAAATTTGTAGCGCTGCACAATTGTGTTAGAAGCGATTAGCACACCGTTACAGAATCCCCTCTATGATCTATATGCACTCTAAATTTCCAATAGCTGCTCGACCGAGAGAGACTGTAAATCACAGCAAAGCCTAGAGAAAAAAAAGAATGAGGGAGAGAACTGGAGAGCAAAGAGACAAAGAAAAAGAGAGAGAGAGAGAAAAGAGAGAGCGAGAGAGAGAGAGAGAGAGAGAGAGGGAGTGTGAGAGAAAGAGAGAGAGAGAGAGAGAGAGAGAGAGAGAGAGAGAGAGAGAGAGAGAGAGAGAGAGAGAGAGAGAGAGAAAGAAAGAGAGCGAGAGTGAGAAAAAGAGAGAGGGAGTGTGAGAAAGAGAGAGAGAGAAAGAGAGACAGAGAAAGACGTAGAGAGAGGGAGAAAGATAGGGAAGAGGAGCAAACAAGATAGAAAGAAAGAGAGAGAGATAAAGAGCTTAAGATAATGTGAGATAGATGGACAGAAACAGATAGAGGGAACGGGAGAGAAAAGGGGTAAAAAGACGGTAAGAGAGAGAGGACCGAGAGAGACAGAGGGAGACGGAGAAAAAGAGAGGGAGAAGAAAGAGAGTAAATGAACGAGAGAATGAAAGAGAGGGAAAAGAGAGACAGAGAGGAGGCAAAGAAAACGAATGAGAAAAGAGAGAGGGGGGGAGCAAACAAGAGAGAAAATCAGAGAGATAGTGTTAAAAAGGGATAGGTGGAGAGAGATCGAGGACACAGAGAAAAACAGAAAAGGAGTAGACAGAAAACAAAGAGGAACAAGAAAGAGAGACAGACAGGAAGAGAGAGAGAGAGAGAGAGAGAGGGAGAGGGAGAGAAAGAGAGAGAAAGAGAGAAACAGACAGACAGACAAAAAGAACTGAGGAGACGGAAGAGAACGAGAAGGAAAGAGAGAGTTAAAGAGAGAGAGAGCGCGACATAAAGAGGCAAAGACAGAGAAAAAGAAAGAGAGATTGACAGAATAAGGGAGGGAGGAGAAAGAAGGGGGGATGGAGAGAGAGTATCAGGGACACATGATCAGAAGACAGGAGGAGAGGAGGAGAGGGGAATAGGAAGGAGAAAGGAGGTGAAGAGCCGAAAAAGAGGGAGGAAGAGAGGAGAGGAACAGGGATGGAGAGAGAGAGAGAGAGAGAGAGTGAGAGAGAAAGAGAGAGCAAGGAGGATGAATGCTAACCGGCGCCCCAACACACAGCGGCGGCTTTATCCTTCACAGGCGGAGGAGTAACAATCGCAAACACATTTTCCCTGGCCCAAGCCCTGGGAGAGATAAAAAAGCAATTTGTATTCTTTCCCTCTCCACCGCCACTCACCCTCTCTCCCTGGCTGCATATTTGTAAACACAGCTTCGTCAGAGCTGCTTAATCTTCCCTACACAAACTCAGGCTGCAGGGGGGCTGGGGGGGGGCTGTGGGGGCTGAGGGGGGTGCCTGGGTCGAGCACAACATCACATATCAAACCTCCTCTCCTCACACCCTCACTCGCCTTTCACGACCTCTCACTTCTCTCTCACACGGTGTTTCTAGGGCCAGGGAAGTCATTACTCACTATCTTGCTCATATTGAGTGTGTTGACAGCGCGCTCTCGCCTCGGCCGAGGAGCCGATGGACTTCAGTATTTCAGTTTGAGCACTGTTGTACTATCCTAATACAATCAGCTCCGGAGATGGTGCACTTTACACTCATTACGCCGCCAAGTGATCCAGCTCTTTGCCTGAGCTTTCAGCCACCTCTAGAGGTGTTTGGGCGGGGGGTGGGGGTGTGGGGGGTCAAGAGTGTGTTGCAGAAACACAGGGCCTAAAGCTGCCTCCATTCGTTCTTCATTTGGTAGTATGTTCCGCATGCGGTCATGATTATGTTGTAATTTTTTTCAGAATCATGAAGACCCTCATAAACCCGCCACAACTACTGAACGTGCCCAGCCTGTCTTCTCTTACATGCTTCTGTGCCCGGGCTCTCGTTCCTTTGTCGGTGTTTTCATCTCCTCCCTGGTTCTGTCTCTTTTTTACCCCGCCCACCCATGTTTAGTCTGTAGTCCCACCGTCTCGTCATCACTCTCAGCTGTTTCGTCTTTGTTCTCCCCTGTGATGGCAATGGCTGTGTTCATAATGGCATATATGAACTGCATACTGCATGCAAGTTGAACGCCTTCCATGACCTCCGATAAGTCAAGTGAAGTCCACTTTGCTCCAGTGCCTGCAGTCGTCATTCATCAGATGTAACTGTAACCCAGCTCATTATTGGTCATTCTATAATGGACAATTCGATTTTAACTTCTTAAGTATAAACACCATTTTTGCCTTTGCATGTCCTGTATATACTAATAATTGACACTGACGATTTGAGCCCTCTTACCGCAGACATGTATGTCTGTTTTCCCTGCAGGTTGGTAACAGGGCTGAAGGCATGGGTTTGCAGCTATTCCGGATCCCAGAAATGTAACACTAAAGGAA
>JBBIGA010000132.1:26146517-26196707 GCA_037576975.1 Alestes dentex | reverse complement strand
CCAACCCCCAAACCTGAAAACTTGTCCACTTTGCTCCCTTTCTCCATAGCTATTACTGGCCTCCTCATACAAGTTACATGGTGCTGTTCTGTGTTACAGATAGGTGAGTGCAAGATGGCTGTAAATTATGATTTGTTGATGTGTATGTTAAATGTTAATGACATTTACATACAGATTCCATTTCTTAAACATGGCTAAAGCAGATTTAGCAACATCCTTTTTCCACAGCCCCCTTCACACTGTTCTAGACGACTGCTGGAAAAGAATGTCTAAACATTTTTACACATCTTATGGAGCACAGAGTAATACCTACAGAGTAACTGTACATGTGCTTTCCTCAGCAAGTTAGGGGCCAGAATTTGTCGACACAGGTTAAAAATTCAAGCGAGGAAGAAAGCAGTGAATAAAGCAGCCCTCACCAGACATAACCAAATTATCTTTAACCATGCAGTTCGTGTATCTTTGCGCCGCATATTCTTTAAGGGCTAGAATGAGGAATACCAGCAATAATAAGATGTTTTCTGAAGACGGCATAGGAGGTAAGCTCAAGGCTTGCCTCTAAAGCTGCCTCTTTATTATGTGCCTCCACAGTGTCCTGGGCTTTAGACCTCCAAGGGGGAAAATGGAAAATGTCTGAGCTTAAGCCATTACATCTCCAGCTATACTATACCATTAGAGCCATAATCACTCTTGTTTTGCTTTCTGTTAACCTTAAAATAAGCTCCTTCCACCACTGACCAGGGGGCCTGTCTCACTAGCTTTCAGTTTCTTGATGCAGCCGCGGAGAACTCGTCTTCCGACGGCAGTTAAAAACCCTCTCTGTTATCCCAGGTGTGCATACTCAGGCCGTGATTTATCTCTGTGCATGTGCACATGAAAAATATGACATTTATGATGAACAGCCTGTCACAAGAACGTAAGGAGGACTCGAGTGGCTTGTTTTCCAGTGATGGAAAAGAAAACGTCACTATGTAAATATGTAGAAAGTAAAGCATTTATAATGGTAAAAAGCAACGCTGTCACCACTGCCACCACACTGGTGTTTACTGGAATAATAATTGCCTTATATTCTTGAAATTTATGCTTTATCATACGTTTCCTCCTCTGAAAAGTGATGTTTTTCATGTAACTAACACCACTAACCTGCCCTAAAAAGAAAGAGGCCTACCTAGGTCAAGAATGTCCTGTTTGGCCAGAAGCCCAACATGATTGAGCTGTTTATGCAAAATTCCAAACCCCCTTCAACATAAAATCTATTTACCTCCCTGTCAATAAAAACGACCCCCAAATTGGCAGGGCATTGTTACAGCTGTATGAGTGCACATTCACCAGAATGTATTTTTTATTCAGTGAGGTTATTTCTGTGTGTGAACCCAGGGTTCACATACACCTGAACATGAAGATCACATGATCTCCACAGGGAGAACACATGTTTGTTACAGTTTCCATCACAAATGTCCAGAAAGAGCAACAATGACTGCATGTGCGATCCAATGACTGTACATAGCATGTATATCATACGTATATACAGTCAACATGCCTCCATCTCATTCATCCAGCTTGAGAATTCTTGTCACAGTGGGAGCTCTTGGGGCGAACTATATCCTTACACTTCTCTATTCTTGTTTATTTGCTCTTCGATTTATCCATAGATCTGCCAGCACTGTTCAGCGTGGTCTGCTGAAGGTGCTGAAAGCATCACATTAAAAGTTGTACATGAAAGAGAGGACTGAATTTGTGGATTCTTTAATTGCAATATACAGCACCTGAGCAGCTGGGCTTCAGCATGTACTGCCATAAATGGATTAAAGGGTCAAACGAGGAGTGCATGATCAGTGCAAAAAAAAAAAAGTATCATTAATATTTTATTGCATTAAGACATTACTGGTGCGTTAAATCTGACAGCCCTGGTGTACAGTAATTCATTAAGGCCGAGGTACGCCCGTTCTGATTTGGTCTATAGTGGCAGTCTGCTGACGGCAAGAACCGAGCACTCGAATCCCTGTGCCCATTCTTACTCCATGCTAGAACGTGCTGCCGCTAAATCACACGGTGGCCACTGCTTTCATTAAACACCTAATGCAGAACTCTCCCTTTAATGGAAATGGAACAGAGGAGGCTGCCAGCGTAAATTAGACTGTGCAGCCTGAGTTGGGCGAGATTTTCTGGCCTTTGACAGCTACAGCCTGAATTAGCTGTAGTGCTGTTCCAGCAGTCAGTGTGAGAGCGCTCATATTGATTTTAAACACTGTTACACTTCCTGTCTGAAAGGGAATGTGTATTACAGGAACTGAGCACATCATTCAGAGAGCTCTCGACTCCTCTCCCTCGGCACATTTCTGATTTATTTTACTTATTTCTTTTTTTTGCGTGCCACAGTATGCTAATTCTCTTACATCAAAAAGTCCATTTTCTGATAGTAACTTGCTTCCCGAGACCCATCAGAAGACATTTGGGATGCAGCGAGCATTTACTGAGGATCGCAGAACGCAGCTTATAAAATCTTAAGAACAGCAAAGACGGCCACATCACAGATTCACAGATTCAGTGAAGGAAGACACTCAAGACGTCTCAGGGAAAAGAACACTGATCTAAGATCAGATCTCAGTAGTTCATGCAGCAGCATAAAAGGCACAGACTGATCCCTAGTCAGCATTCGTACTCTGAGATGCTAATAAATACTGTATAGGCCCAGGGCTTTACCATGAGGCCTAACAGAAGCTAAAATGATCAGCAACAATCAATTACACTACATCAATAACAGGCACCCCGGGCACCCCTAGTCAAATGATGTTTTGTTGATATTTTAATGCACAATTACTGTTGTTTTGCTGATATTAATCCAATAGAAAAAAATAACGTAAGGTCTGTGCAAATGTTTCTGTTTTATTTATTGATTATTTTCGTTTATCTATTATTTATTATTTATTTTCTTTCATTTTCTGTTTTTGATCTTTCTCAGCAAATGATGCATGCACTAAATTTAGTTTTCACAGTCAACATAAAAAGTATAGCCGCTGTATTTCTCATTACCAAAAACTCTGATGTGCATTTTAATATATTAAACATGCCATTATGTTAATATCTTTTCAACAGTATAGGACACTGGCTAATGCGTCTCTGAGTGTCTCTCTCTATTTCTTCTTCAGAATCTATCAGTATACTGGACACATAGGGCTCCCTTCACTGTAAACCCAATTGGTCATACATGTCACATATTGTTTCTTCTTTTTCTTAGGCCTGGAGCTGCTTACATGTTTATTTCATGTTTACCTTCATGTGTGCGTGTGTGTGTGTGTTTGTATGTGTGTGGGCCTGTAGGCAGTGCCTTCATGCATGACCTGCTGCTTATCTATTACAGGCTCCATGGTCTACTGAGCCTTTCTCTGGCTGCAGGTGGAGGCAGGCGTACTCAAGCCCGCAGGTCTGGAGCAGTGGGTCTGTGCAGTGAGCCGGTCCTATGACAAAGTGCTCGAGAACGTTTAGCCATAACACCACCTTCTATGACCTCTGACCGCAAAGTTTGTAAAAAAAAAAAAAAGAGCAGCGCAGGACGACAGCCATTGCTCATGTCCTGTCAATCAAAGCAGTGCTGTCAAGACAGGCAGCAGAAAGAGACTGGTGTCGTATATCAGTGGTTCAATTTAAGATACCAGAAGTAACAATCCTATGGTTTGTTCCTTGGTGATGACAGTGACGATGGTGATGATGTATATGAGGCAATATATGTATAATGATCAAAATCTTCTAGCACTGCAGGAGTTCAGTGTAAACTGTGCAGTACAAATACGGGCTTACCTTTACATTTTCTCTCAGGGTAAAGTATTAGGCTTAAAATTAGTTTAAAATGAAAAAGTGTTTTGGTCGCATATTTAGATTTATATTTACACTATAAAAATAGACATTTTATATATATGTGTGTGTGTGTATATTTGATTTGGATCATTATACTTGTATATATACTATACATCACCATCATCACTGTCATCACCATGAAAGCGGCAGGCAAGTGCTCTTCACTCAGCGCTGTCCAAGGTGCTGAAGGGCCGGTCCTCGTTGACAGTTTACAGCCAAGTGGCCGCTCAGACTCACCTGTGGGCGATTGCTTCAGTCACTCTCAACAAGGAGACAGAAAAATATATACGGGCCACCTGCTATGGGCAAAGGGAAAGACCGGTTTGTGGTGATTATTTACCATTTGACCACACTTCCTCCCCAGATTTCAGCTCGGAGGACCACTCCCGCTCTGCCCGATGAGACCAGAACCCAGCTCAGCCCTCTGCACCGCCCCCAGCACCCAGCACGACCTCAAGCCACCTCCCTTTCACCCAGCACTAGGGAACTGGTTTTGTTACTTGTTTTTGAAAGTAGAAATCACATTTTGTTGGAAGTTCTTAACCCTTGACTCCGAGTCTGTGTATGGTCCTGTCCGCAAGGTGGCGCTACAACATATACAGCTCAGGAAAAAAATTAGAAACCACTGCAAAAATGTTCCGTTTCTCAGGTTTTATCCTTTATAGGTTCAAGTATTGAACTGAACAGCTTTGCCTTAGTTTCTAAGCACTGCTGATAATATTTCCAATTTCCAAACAAAAATATTGTTCTTTAAAGCATCATTTTAAAGGAAATGACAAAACATCAATTTAAGCGAAATGATAGTGTTAACAGAATGTGAATAATTCAAAGAAAACAAATCTCTTGTTCACTCTTAAACAAAACAGCAATAATTACCTTTGACAAACTTCTAGTTGGTCACATTGCAAAATTACCTCATAAAGCAGGATGAGGTGCTTGTGTAGGAATTGAACAGACACTGGCATGGACTGGTTCTCATCCTCATAGAGAAGCTGATTTAAAAATGCTGATTATTTTTTTCCGGAGCTGTATTTGTATAAAATGTACAATCTGACTGTACTTAGGAGTGGAATTACTTTCCCGTATGCCTCTAGAGAGATCACCAGATACTGCTGCTCAAGTGTCACGTCATCATCAGACAGGTGGTTAGCATTTCTAAGGCTGTCAGAGTAAAGAGTGGCATTCATTTCAACCACTTACTGAACACCGCTTCAGCGCTTTACACCGTACTGCTTCAGCTTTAACATTGTGCTTATTGGATTAAGACCGGCAATTTGTAGATTAACAGCATGCCTGAAAACCAGGGCTGTCAAATGATTAAAATGATTAATTGTGATGAATCACATCATTTTGGGTAGTTAATCACGATTAAACACATTTGTCTTATTCGCTCAAATTTAACCCAAAAAGAAAGAGTTTTTCCCATTTAAAATGCAGTGCACTGTGTTTAAACTTTATGAGCAGAAAAAAATGTATGCATCATCAGAATGTATTTAGTGCAATTTTCTGATCACCAGTTTAATGTCAGCTCGAGCATCAGAATCATGTGAGATACATAAGGCGAATGCAAATTCCATTTTTTAGCACTGGTAACGAACATATTTAGTGAGTGATTTTAACTGGAGCCCTCTCACTTTTGCTACAGTGGTAGTTCAGCACTCTGCTGTTGCTTTATTTTGTTTGCTTCGTGTTGATTGCTTCATCTTGATTTATCCATAGGTCTCCCACGAGCACTGTCCAGCGGCGTCTGGTGTGCTCGGGTTGGAAAAGTTTTCCCTCTCCATTCTGCTGGCCTTCAGCCTGCCTCCAGCCCTGCCACACAGCCCCCAGAACACTGTGGCTCTAGAGACACGGCCAAAGAGACAGACTGCAATTATACATTACTACATGACTTAATCATGCGGAGTCAAATCCGTCTCATATGCTGCATGAATGGGTCTGCTTTTTACACCTCCTACAGCCAGTAATGATGTCCGACATCAAATACTAGGCCAGAAATAAATGAATGAAGAGAAACGGACATGATTTTGCTCATTCTTTTCTTTTTTCTTTTTTTTTAAGCCGAGAGGGTGCTCTCTCCCTCATCTTCTGCAATTATACAAGGAAATGTCGTATAATTGGCACTTTCTTTATGTCCGCCCATTATCAATGTCCCTTACAGGCATGGAGGCATGGGGAAAAATTGTCTGGATGTTGCAGGACCCACAGTCCATTTGCACATGAATGAGGATGGTTAATAACAGCCAGGAGAGAGAGGCCTGAAGAGAGAGAAACAGAAGTAAAGAGAGTGTGTGTGAGAGAGAGAGAGAGAGAGAGAGAGAAGGAGAGAGAGAGAAAGAAAAAGAGAGAGAGAGAGAAGGAGAGAGAGAAAGAGAGAGAAGGAGAGAGAGAGAGAGAGAAAGAAAAAGAGAGAGAGAGAGACTATGCACTAAGTGTGAGGAGAAGGCACTCAGACTTCTGGTCGGCCTTTGTTTTATCTGTAGCGTCCTGATTTCTCTGTGTGCAGTGGGCAGGGAAGGATGCAAGCCCAGGCTTTGGCACAGAGGCAGCAAGGCTCTGAGCTGTCTAAAGGGTAAAAGCTGGCTGCTGCTAATTGGGAGTGAAGTGGGACTTCCTCCTGGAAAAAGAAAGACAAGAGGAAAAGAGGAAAAGAGAGAGAGGGAGAGAGAGGAAGAGAGAGAGAGAGAGAGAGAGCAAGCGTGCGTGCGTGTATCTGTGTGCCTGACTGCACTCTGCTAGTCTGGAGGCCATAACCTTAGGCTGAGGAAGCCAACACGCATACATACACACATTCACACGCTCACTACACCCACAGCATTGTAAAATATTACCATACAAGACAATGAACACAATATGGCGCAGAGAAGGAGGAACATACTAAGCTGTCATAATCTCTTCGACCTTCCAATGACCTCCTTCTCTCTCTCTCTCTCTCCCTTGCTAATGGAGCTCGTGTTCACTCTCCTGTTTCTGTATCGATGTGAGCTGTATTCAAACTGACCCCACTGTATTCTCGTTTTTATGCCTCTGCTGGGGCACGGCCACCAAATGAACGCACGGAACACTTTGCTGATTTCAAAGAGTCAAGGGAGGGAAGAAAAAAAAAAACAGCGTAGTGCCACAATCATCCCTATTACATAAGGCAGCCAGGGGCCATGTGCGTGACTCACAGCCGAACTCTGTGGGCCGGGACAGGACAGGAAAGTCTGCCATACTAATGCTGACCGGAGTCAGGCTGCCATCCCTTTCTTACCGCCTGTCACTGAGCTAACATTAGCCCTGCTGGTGCCATGCCAAGGCTAACACTACGGCTAGTGTAACGGCTACTGTCTTTAAAGATTAGCCTACCCAACTCCAGAACCCCTGTTGATTTGTTTCTTAGCCGTTTTCACAGCTATAACCGCGAGACCCCGAGCTCAGCTGTACTTCCTCAAGCCAAGCTGCTTGTGAACCAAGTGCTAATCAAAAACCAGAGATCTCGGACAAGGCTGAGTTACATATGTGCATTCTTCATTGGTAAATTGGTCATTTGCAGAGCGATTAACTGAAAATGTTCCATAGCTAACACACACGCACACACGCAATCCTCCTCGCTTCTTTTAACACTCACGCAGACAGTCTTCTGCACCCATCTTCATTTCCTCATGTCTAAAAACCTGGACAGCTCTTGTCTCACACTTTCATCTATTAACAAGCAGTTAATTTGCCGTTAGATATGAACACATTAGCATGGCATTCGCACAGGGGATGAGAGCGGAGCCGTGTGCTAAGAGCTCTGCTAATAGGCTATTTGGAGTTATTAGCCCGCATTAATATTCCATTACCTGTCAGCACTCACTCCTAAAAGGAGTAAAGCGTTTGAAACTGCCACGAACGGCCACCAATATCAAACACCCAACTTTTAAGATGAGGTAGACTCTCAAGTGGGTGATTAGGAGGAACTCCAGCTAATAGCCTAATTTGAGCCACCAGACGTGATGATGGAAATTCAAACTCCGAAGCCTCAGAGATAAAAATCTTATGTGACTCTCTTACCTTGTTTTAGGGGATGTCGTTAACCATTCTTCATGCTTTTCGAACGTTATCAAGTATGCTGCAATTTCCTGCAAGACAGAAGAGAGAACACAGGAAGATGTTACAGATAAAGTAACAGAATACGAGACAGCTTTTAAGCACGAGGAGCAACATGTGGGTTTAAAACTGAAATGAGAATATGTGAACGGGATTATCACTCAAAAAAAACAAGCAAATGGAATGAAATAATTTAACAGGAGACTTCACACTGCGTCTACCATAAAACCATCATCCTCAAAAGGAAAGGGGCTGCCACACTGTGGAGCTACAGATCAAATTTTGCAGGAATTTCTGGTACAGATTCCATTTTGAGCTGAGGGCATGCACAAAATTAGTGAGGCACCGATACAGCCCTCATCAAACCCATCAGATATTGGTGTCCAATTCATATTAAATATAGTTTCTTAGTCATGGTCCTTCTAAAACAGGCCAACATTACAATAAATCTAGCACCTCAAATGGCACTGTTTATATATATATATATATGTAGTTTTTAGGGATCTAAGAGAATATGAAAACACTATTTAGTAAAAACAGGTATTGTGTTCTAAACATATACGAACAGTAAGGTCCTGTTATTCTTTTCTATATTTTAGGTTTTTACCACATAGGTCCTAGTTTTTGACCAACCCAGTTTTGATCGCTGTATACTCTGCTTGCATGCTTCTGTGAGTGTGTCTGAAGATGTTGAATTGAACTTTCTTTCCTGTCTGCTGCCTTTGATTTCGCCTCATCTATATACCGGCAGAGCCGACTAGCTTGTAGATCCACAAGACAACCAGATCAGGCAAAGTTAAGGAAAGAAAATAGGAAAGGAAGTCTCACTCAACTATTCAGAAGAGTCTGTCTGGGGAAGCCTGGTTTGTTCCAGTTCCCTTAAACACTGCCTTTCTCAGCACAGAAAGAAACTTTTTATACAAACTCGCCCAATGTTTAAAAAAATAATAACATCACTGTCAGAGGAAAAACCATCTCCACATTTTATTGTATACTACCTTTTATGCTGTGTGCAAATCTCATCATAAACCAACCAATAAAATGATCCAAAATTACATCAAACGTTTTACATCAATTTAGTGAAAGGGTTTTGCCATCCCCAGTAAAGTCACCATTTTGAAGACTTTTTTCTGTATTCTTTTATCAACAAATTTAGTCTTTTCTTCTCTTTCTGAAATGTAAAAAACCAAAAATAAATAAAGAAACACGGATTATATATTATTAGATGGCAACTGTAGTCAACTACAAATACAAATCAGGTAAAAGTAATGATCATAAAAAGAAAAGTATCACAGCGATAGGCCGTGCCCATTTCCCCATCCAATCAGAGTATTTGGAGCAGATACAGGCAGCATTAACAATAATGTTTCTAGGCTTATTTACTACAAAGCAGAGCACTGGTATCAAATCAGTATCCAGGATCAGCCCTGCGTTCGGATATCAGAGAAAAAGTTGGGTTGGCGCGTCTCTAGATAAAACAATCATTTCCTTCCACTTAGCTTTATTTACACACTTCCAAACTGTCAGGTCATGGTTTGATATGTTAAGATAATTGAGTCTATAAGTTACACAATAAACACGACTCCATTCATTGCCATTTATAGCGTGAAAGCCATCACAGCTGTCACGGAACACAAAGGACAAGAGCAAGAGAGGAGTGTATCCTATTATTCCAGCACAAAGCTAATCACAGGAAATAAAGGCAGGCTGAAAGACAGCCTCATGATTACCTGTGACAGGCAGCCATTCATTTCTCACCCAGGGCATTTGTCATTTCCTTAAACAAAACCGGCAGAGAAGGCAACAACGATGACTGATGCCATCACCAGGAATCAGATTATTCACCATTCCAACGCGTTATACTGCGGGAATTAAGATGTTATGATGAGCGGAATAAACAAAAGAAAAACAAGATCTTCATGACTTCGATTGCCTCGCTTTGGATGCGAATCTCTTGACGGAAATCGCAGCGCTTCTGACAAACTGAATGGGGGTGAAACTGACTGCATTTTGTGCTTACTGTGACATCTCGCCGGCATAATAAGCAGTTGACAGTACGAGGGGAAAAGTTCATCCTGTTCTGATCTCTTAGTGCAAAGGCGTTTCTGAGGTTCTGCCAGTCTAATGCAAAAACAGACATATCTTTAAAAACACGCAAAAAGACTGAGAGCGGAGGTGTCGTCACGCGGCGCGCCGAAAAAAACAAAAAACAAAAAAAAAACCTTCTCTGCAGTTTGCATATTATTGCACTGTGAGTTTCTTTCAATAATCTCCTGATTCGCTTAAATAATCTGCTTAAATAATTAAGCACCCCTAATGTCTTAATTCGAAACACCGTCAGTCGATACATTTGTTTTGTCACATATTCGGCTGGGCAGTTTACTCAAATAATCTAAATCAATTACAGAGCAGTCAATATGCTCGGCGTGGACGAGGCGGCCAAGATTTTAAGCTTATTGATCTCATTTAACAATAAAAATCATTAACAATACAAAACACACTCTGCTTCAAGTAACCAAAAAAAAAATGCAAGGCACTGGCACTCTCTGACAAAGAATAATGGGCATTTACTGCTTCGCCCCGACATACTGGGCACCAGAGCGTCCTGCAGGGATGCTTCAGGAGTTTGAAAGTGCCAAGCCTGCCATGCCAGTGTGAGAAGGGCTGGGACTGGCAGTGTGGCTCGCTGGCCTGCAGGTGCTGGCTGAGAGATGGTAGCATCCTGATTAACACTTGCTCCGCTGCCATCAGGACTGGAGGGAAAGATGACACCATGAGATGGTAAAATGAGAACGAAGAGGCCTGCCATGGAGAATCGGGGGCCCGGCCTCTCTCTCTCTATCGTCACAAACATGCTCTTTCTCCTGGCAAAGATGCTTAGGGTGATACTCCAAGGACTTAGGCTATATTCACATTACAGGCCTTCCTGCTTGCTGCTCAACTCTTTCCGCTTAGACACTGTAACAGTCTGGCCGTAAAAGACCCCTATTTGTTACAACGCACCGATGAAACATGATGCATCAGTCTAGAGATGATTCCACTTCCTAGAGTTTTGGAATCTTATGTTTATGTTTTGTTTATACGAATTTATGTTTGATTACACTAATGTTCAATTTTAATAACTTAGGTTTTATTGTAATAGAGTTAAATTTCAAATACATGATAATTGCAAACATTGTTGTCCGCCTTATTTGCATATATTTTTTTTAAAGTTTGAAATCATTTGTCATCAGTAGCAATATCATTTTTTTTTTCTAATTTAATGTCTTATACAGTGTAGACTGAAATACTATATTTCTAATAGTCCACTAATACTATATTAAAGGAATATTAATATTCCATTTTTATATGTGATCTTTAATATTTCAAGGGTTTTTTTTTTTGGTACATCAAGAACATAAATGATGAAGTATATACTGTAATTATACATTTGAAGTTTTTTGCCTCAAGCTTGGATCACTTCTGTTTTTATTGTAACTTCACTCTTAGTGTTTTTCCACGAGCTTCCTATAAATTAGTTATAAAGTATGAATGTATACATTACCAACAGACTCATAAGTGAATCATGTTACACATAAATCTGCGCTAAAATCTAAATGAATGATAACAGTGAATCTATCAGATCTGAACTCAGCCTGTGAAACATTCTGATTTGTGCCACTTTGTAACTGTAACAGGAATGTGGCCATAATAAAGAAGCTTTGGTCGAAAGCTGTTTTTTCGGAAGCACCTGCATAACGTTGTCTGACCTAATCGCTTGAACAACACTGAAGAGATCAAGGCCATAATCTAAAGCAGGCAAGGGGAAAGCGTGAGAGAGGAGGAAGGGGCAGGGCTGAAAGTGTGATGAGCCCAGTGGTTTTAGAGAAGACACTATATTCATTAGGAAACTTCTGCTGAAAAGCCAAATCCATTTAATATGTGCCCCAAAGTGAGCCGAGTGAAGTGGTGGGATTCTGCTCATAAACAGTGTTAATGGGCCCTGTTGCTGAAGCCCCCCTGTGCGTGTGGTGAGTGAGAGAATGAGGGAGAAATTGAGCCTGGGGCAAAGCTCCTTTGGTGACCTTGAGGCCCATTAGAGACCCCTCTTCTCCATCGCTCTCGCATTAAAAGTTGACGCGCTGACCTTAGCACTGAGGGATGGGAGTGGAGGGCCAGGCCGGTAAATAAAAGCCCAGCCCAGCCCCGCCGCTCCCCGCCCGACTAACCTCCTCTCTGAACAGATGTCGAGGATTATTCCAACCCCCCGATCAACCATAAAGGTGCAATAACCTTACGGCGAGAAAACAAACAAAAAACAGACGTAGCGCCATTAAACAGCTGCAAGAGACAAAGTTTGTTTGGTGTTATAATTGGGGGGGGGGGGGGAGAGAGGAAGGGCTAGTGCACTTTCAGGTTGATTGGGCACAGTTGTCAGGAGTGTGCAACTGTTCGCTGATGGTTGCATCAAAGGCCAACAGCTGTCAACTGTCTCTGAACTCTATCTGCTGACCTTACTGCCTGCCTCTTCCCGCTGCTCAGAGACGCTGCACATTAAAGAGTCTGAACACTCATGCATGCACACTCTCTCTCGCCCTCATCCTCTCTCTCTCTTTCTCTTTGTTCGCTGGCTACTCCGTTCGGGTTTAGCTGCAGATGTTTCAGCTGGCCTCACAATAGCGATCCTGATTATTAAGCATATAACCACAGCCGTTACCAGACGACTTAACGCATGAAGTACACACGGCATCGACTGTTATTCACATGATGCAAATCACCTTCTTAAAACAGGAATGAACCGCCTCTGAGCTCCCCCGGCTGCACGTAGCATTACCTCGGACCCCTCTTCTTAGCATTAGCACCAAGGAAATGAAGACTTTGACATTGGGGAGTGCGTAAAATCCATGTATCAGGGGCTTACATCAGAAAAGCTGATTACTAAGCGCCAGCTCTACCTGCACCTGTTTAAAGCGCTCTTAATATGCTAAATGGTGTCACCTCTACAAGGAGATCTGGCGCACATCAAACAGCTCTTTCTCCCTCCTCGCCTCTTTTCCTCCTGCCCCCCCCCCACCCCCCATGCGAGGTGTCATTTTGACATGTCATCTTCCAAATGCTAAAATGAAAGGCTCTGAAAAGGCGCACCTTTCAGAGACGCCGCTGATAGGACGCCGGCCAACAACATTACCTTCTCACTTTTCACTCAAGCTGTCACTACTGGCAGCAGCAAAGTGGGTAGGTTTTAGAGAATGCATGTCTGAGAGGAAACGTATGGCAATTTAAAATGAAAGAAGACACAGACGCATGCCACCCCCCCCTTAACTTTTCGAAAGCGGAAACAGACACGCCGACGACGCGAAGCGAAAGAGAGCACGGTTTAACCCAATCTCCGTCTGCTTTTAGATCGAGAGGCACATTCCATCTCGTCTCGCAGCACGTAAGTCACAGTCTGCTCTGGCAGGCGTCAGACGGGGGTGCGTTCCAGTGCAGGCACGCGCGTGTCCCGGGCTGACCTGCCGCGTGTCTGTTTGTTGTCTCTTTTGATAGCTTGATTGATGCCCACGAAGAGGCACGTTAAGAGGATCAAAACTCGCCGTCTGGAGTGACGGAGCTGATCAGTTGAAACAACTGTAGCTGCTCCATTAAACGAGGCGATAGGCATCTTTTTTGGCATTATCTCAGCAGGCATCAGACACCTGTCTCTAAACACCATCCATAATGACTAACCCCTCCCAAGAACCGTCTCCTGCAAAAACGCTGGGTGAAAAATCCCCGGGGGGAAAGGAACGTCTCTGTTTGAATACTAATGCCCCGCTACGTCTGATGCAGCACTTTAGGACTGTTTAATTTGAAAATCTAAACACCATTTTTTTCCCCCAGCTAGTTAAAAAAAAAAAAAAGAAGAACGGCAAATGAAAAGTGACATTTAAAAAATGATCAAATGGTTTCATCATTCACAGCGTGCAGTTTCATGGGTAGCATATATGTCAACCTCATTCTTTCAACCCACACTGCACTTCACTTCAGTCTCCGAGACATCAGTGGAAGTCTGCGCTCCAGAAAGAGCTTCGCCGAAACCCACTTTCATGCATTCCGTTACGTTTGAGAGATACCGATAAGACACAGACCTGCTGGAGTCATAAAATGGGGTCGAGAGGGCTTTTTAAATATATGAGATAAATGCACTTGAAAATAGATCGGAGCACAAAGATGGCTGTTTACTTTTTAGATGTATCTTTGCGGGGGGATGTGGGAAATCCATAGGTCTACAAAAATCAGGGCAGGGGATTGATATGATGAGTATCTGTGTGGATATTGCATTGTCTGAACTGCTGTCAGCACGTGCTGTATATGATTGTGACCTTGCCCTGTACTTGAGAGCAGGAAGTGTGGGCAGGAGGGGCCGATGAAAGATGGATATGAGGGGAAAAGAGAGAAGAAAAGCCTCTCCGTCGACTTCCCAGGATCCCTCCCTCTTTTTTCTTCTGCTGGAAAAGCGAGGTCATCCGATATTTCCTCCAGGGCAGCCCATGAAACCGACCGGGCCAGGACAGGGTGCAAATGGATTTTAGGGAGGGAGGACAGGGGAGAGGATTGCGCTACCCAGGCATCCCTGAGGGCAAATAGAAACGCAATTAGGCATAAGAGAGAGAAAACGCAGGGAGGGGACGCCGAGGAAGTAAGAGGGAGGATGGAGAGATGAGAGGATAAACGAGAGAGATAGAAAGAGAGGGAAAGAGAGAGGTGAGAGACAGGAGAATCAGGAAAGGTCAAGGGCTTTACAATCTTCAGAATAAGCCACAAAGCCTCCCGCCCCTGGCACAGCTCATTAAAAATGAGCACGTCTGGTTTGCTTCGCAAGATGTGAAAATGAAACGGAAATGGTACATCCGAAGCTGTTTTTCTCGTGCCAGTGCAGGGCAATAACTTTCCTCTCTCGTTTAAAATTTCATTTATCTCATTCAAAATTTCTTTCATCTTCATTTCTTATCATTTAAAAAAGTCCCACTGCTGAGAATCCATCCAAACGTACAGATGGTATATTCAGAGAGTTGTGAAAACGTAGAGGTTTGATTTTCCCTCAAGTCAAATTCAAATTCTTTAATTCTTGGAAACAATCATTAGTTTCTCGACTGCCTCGGGAAAACATAATAAAGGTCAGATTTTCAGTTTGCATTGCTCGTCATAGGTTTAGACACACCTCGCCTACTTTTGAAATGTTCTGATCAAGATTTGATTTCCATTGTTACTTTTCAATTATGCAAAACAAAAAATACCTGCACAGGTTCTCTGAACATAAAATATGTTTCGGGCCTGTTTTGCAACACTCATCTTCGTGCTCATCAAAGTGTCGGGCTCGGGATGAAAAGCAATTTTTTGTCTGAATAATAATTAACTATTATTCAAAGAACTTAACGAAAAACATTGTCCGGCATGTTGTACCTAAAATGACAGTCTAAAAAAGAAATGTACTAAAAAGGGCTCAGTGCATGATGACATAGAACCAGGTTCTTTCAATGGATGGTTCTTTAGAGTGTTTTTGTTACATATGTCTGCCTATTCAGCCTAGAGTAGTTTAGCCCTGTCTATCCATGCTGATAGTATAAGGTGTGTCTCAGTACAGATGGTTTTACAAATGAGGCACAATATAGAGCAGTCAGTCTGTACAGAGGTTATTTACATATATCAATATTAAAGGCACACAAACTAAAACAGCCTGTTTAATTGTAAAGGATAAAAAAAGTTTGACAAGTGGTCATGTAAAACTGAATTTTTGCGCAAATATGATGTCAAAAGTAGATTTCGGAGAAAAAAGTAAAAGTCAATGAAAGTATAGGATATGGGTCTGTTAGAAACATTTTGAAAAGAAAAGTTCAACAAGCTGTGGAGGAACTTGAAGATTACCCTACAGGCTGAGCTGAAAAGTCGAGAGGCCTGCATACAGGAGCAGTGGAGTCAGGGAGAGCAGAGACAACAAAGGCACTCTGCCTTCTGACAGCTGCACTTGGCATCTGCTGGCATGGCATGGTGCTGCTCTACGAGTCCCTGAGCAGGGTTAAAAAGCTCTCTTTTCCAGGGCCTTGCCCATTAATCCACGCATCGAGCGTTCTGGGAGGGCCCCTCGCCACAGGCTCCATTTTACAGCCCCTCTGCGAGTGCCCAGCCACCGCATTTTAATACCCATGATGCTTTGTGCCGCACAACCCCTCCGAAAGGTTTTGGCCACCAACCTGCCGACTAAACAGAAAGCACCGGGACGTGTCGCCCATTTGCAGATACAAGGGTACACTATGAGCACGGAGGAAGCGCCTGCCCTGGAAAACCAGGGCGGATGGAATTCACCTCCGGAACACAGGAGGGCCCTTCTCCCCGCTTCTAAAACTCACCTGAGGCAGTTTGCCCTCTACTTCTCTCTGCATTTAAAGCACATGTGGCTCGGATCTCTTTTCCAAAATCGAACGGCGGGGCTGGGCCGACCGCCTACATTATACATACAGTAGGGCCGGGATCAATTCCGAATCGATCTGGAATAGCTTAGATGTTTTCCAGCTGGTGGTCAGTTCTTGGCAAAGGCCCGTTGCTTTGCATGCTGGGCATCTCCCAGAGTCTTGCAAGCGTTTCTCTGGAGGCATGCTCACTCTCTCAGCTCTTGAGCAATACCCCCCCCCCAACCCCCTGCAACAGTGCACCAGCCAGCCTGTCTGGCCTTTTGTTTCCATGGCCTGAGCTCTAAGTGCAGGAACAGAGAGATGCAAGAGAAGAGGATGCAAAGGGAGGCTTTGTGTTCTGGGGAAGAGAGGGAGGGGAGAGAGAGAAAGAGGCAGTGTTGGCACTTAGCAAGATTGTTTTGCGGCTGGTGCCAGGCTTGCTGTCTGGGATACAAATTAAACCGTCCTTTGAGAAGACGTGATTTAGACATGGGAGAGGTTGATGGTCAGCTGCCGCCACTACCACCATTCCTTGATTCCTCTTCAACGCGTCTGTGGGGGCTTGTCACACTCTGTTAAAAATAAAGGTTCTAAAGCAAAGGCCGCTCTTGGCCTAATGGTTCAAGGAAAAGCATTTGATACAGGACTGCTACTTAATTTGGAGATTATTGAAACTTTCAAAAGGAACCCAGCCAGTGCTTTGAACAAGACAGCCAGTTGTGTTTAATTAAAACCATGATTATGAATTATTTAAAGACCTGGAAACTAATGTTAGTCAGGAGAAACAGCTGTCTATAATTAAAGCAATTCAAATCATTCCGCTCTATCTGAATGGTTCAACAAGTAACCGCTCACTTACAATACACCTGTGGCATTTCAAACATTTGGCCAAAAACCTGGCCTGTTTAGGTGAGAGTGACAGCATGCAGCTTTTAGCAAGTAGCAACTAGAATGCCTAGAAAGGGTTCTTTGCACTATGACATAAAAGAACCATCTTTGGTTCCCTGAAGCATCTTTCAGTGGATGATTCTTTAGAGCAGAGGTCCATAACCATTAGGCCGCGGACCGGTATCGCTTCGTAAGTCATTTGGTACCGGGCTGCACAGAAAGACAGAACAAAAAATATTTAATTGATTATCAGAGTCTGAAAGATCCGTTATTTTGAAAAAATGCTCGTCTCGGTCGT
This sequence comes from Alestes dentex, assembly GCA_037576975.1. Classification (NCBI taxonomy): domain Eukaryota; kingdom Metazoa; phylum Chordata; class Actinopteri; order Characiformes; family Alestidae; genus Alestes; species Alestes dentex. The sequence continues at coordinate 26,179,187 of JBBIGA010000132.1, read as the reverse complement.
ATAATACGGTTCATCAAAAAAATTTGCCCACAAGCTAGCAAAAATGAATAAAAAACAAACACACTTTGTTTTTAGCTGTATCTATACCGGTCTGTGAAAATACTGTTTTACATTAAACCGGTCCGCGGCGCACAAAAGGTTGGGGACTGCTGCTTTAGAGAAGCAGTTTTAAAAATGAGATCTTTGAGTGTGAAGAACTTTCATAAATAACCTTCAAAATATTCTAGGCAGAGCCCTTAAACTGGTAAAAAGCCAAAAGGTTCTTCACACTCACAAACTTCTACGGACTGCAGAAAGAATCCTTTGTGGTGTCTTTTTTTAAGGTGAAAGAATCTCAGACTAATTGGAGACTCCACACATTTTTTTAAGATCCATTCTGAGATTCCCTATCATAAACTTGTTTCATTCTGTGGTGAGAGGAGCTAACAGCCTAAACAACAGTGAATAAATGTACTTACTTTATACTTCACTGTGAGACTGCAATTTAAGAAAGTAAAGACAGCTTACATGCTTACAAGCATTAAATAACCTATTTAACCTAGACCAGTTTTAAGTACCTTTAAACCCAGAACAAATCTTAAATAGCTCCCTACTCCCTAGAGTGCTATACAGAGTGCTGGCTTCTTCATGTAAATAGTGCACTATTGTATATTATGCACTATTTGGTAGCATGAGTGCATTATGCAGGGAGTAAGGAAAAACTTCCTCTTCAGATTCAGCCCTAGGGTGTAAAAAACATAAAGTAGGTGCTAATACAAAACGGAAAATCAAAACTGAAACTGAAAATGGAAGTTAACGTTATCACAGTAGAAATTGTTTCAACGAAAACTAATTTAAAAGCAAAGGTTTTTGCATGAAACCCTGTTATGACATTTATCATCATATGACAAGACAGTAATTTTATGATTGTATGACTGCAACAGAGTTTGCGTGGCATCAGTTTCATTATTGATCGTCTACATTTCTTTTTTTATTTCAAACATTATCAATAATAACTTCAATGATTTGCTGAACAGCGCTGTACTTTATCCCATTTTTTATGTTGCCCACCAGTAAGCCACATGATGATGTGTGATTATCATTCAGTAATGGGGGTTTTAATAATACCTGGGATGAAATTTGTGTAACACTGCCTCTTGTGGCTTATTTTTTTATAATGTAACATACTGTGATAAAAGTAATGCAGGTAACCTGTGTCTTAGTGACTCAGAATTTAAACTCTGACATGGTGAAAAGATTCACCAGATTACTGTAACATTACTTGGTCCCGACAGTCCCCTAAGACTAGATCCTATGATTACGTGTGCCAGAGAAGAAAGTGCTTCCAAGTAGGCCTACTTCTACAACTTTCACAAATCATTTCTGCATTAAATGCACTCAACAAACTTTCGCTAAATAAAAGTTTTAAAAGTTTAGAGCTCGAACCTGAAAAAAGAACACCGTTGCTCTTTTGTGCTTTAAGCAAACGGAAGAAAAATGAAGGGCAAAATATAGGTTAAGAAAAGGTAGCCGTAACGATGTCCAATGTAAATAGGACCCTCTGTGTAATGAATCAGCTCAAGCTTAGTAGCCTACATTTGGAAGAAGCCAGAAAGATATTATTCCTCTGTTTCCAGTGCCACGGCACCGACATACATCCCTTTTCATCCACACTTCTTTAAGGGAGGATAGACTGAGTGGTCCTTCAGTAGGGACACAATAGGGTACTCTATTCCCTCATGCTGCGATGGAGTGGCTCATTTGTAAGCGTCAGCCATGCGCTGCCTCTCTGTGCTGCTCCACAGGGAGCGGCCGGGTTCACTTCCCAGTGTCCTGCAGCGCTCTCCTCCAACGTGCTCTCCCACGTCCATGCTTGGAGTCCTCTTCATCATCGCTACAGCAGGAAGCCGCTCCTTCCTCCTTCCCAATGTCTCGCCGTCCAATGTCCAGCCCAGCAAGAAGAGAGAGGTGAAATGCCTCTGTTTTAGCACATGCAGGGCAGAACTCCAAAACAAGCCTGTTGTAGCTGCAGTGCTGGAACGTGGTATTTTAAAAAACTGCTTATCATCACTGTTGGAGAAACAACGGCGAGAGAAAACAATCTTAACGTCAGTTTAAACTTGAAAGGGCTGCTTGTCAAACTTTCTCTTAGGCCATTCAGCACAAAATGTGTATGCAATGTAAAGAACAGATAACATTTTCTCTTATTATAGCAACTATATCTAGGCTAGTGTGATTTCCACATGGAAAAGCCCTCTGAAGTGTGTCCATACGAAAAGGGGGCACTGAGACCATGCAAACTGTTGAAATTACAGCTGTACTTATTATATATCTCATTATATCACTCCATTCAGACAGAAAGGTGAATCCATTCACTTTTTTTTTCTTCTGTGCATTCTATCTTCAGGCTGCCAATTACTTAAAAAGTGTGTCTAATTCGGGCTGCGCGGGCAGAGCCGTCTGGAGGCCGACTCCGGCTCTAATCCCTGTGAGACAGGCTCGTTTTGGGGGATCATGAGGCAGAGTGAGATGTGAATCTCCTACACTGTCATTGAGCCTCATTGAAGAGAGTCCCTATGGGCTGATAGGGTGAGGGAGTAGGCTTGAGAAAGAGACAGAGAGAGAGACAGAGGGAGAGAGAGAGAGAGAGAGAGAGTGCAGGCTAGCAAAGCCCCGTGCTCCCCATCATTGACACAGCCAAATCTCCTCCATCAAAGAGGCCCGTCTCAGCGACCTCTCCTCTCTCCCCGGGCCCCTGCCTCTGCCTTTGTGCAATCTGCCAGCCTGTTTATTTCAGGGCCTAAAATCAATTAATGCTGGAATTATCTGGTGAATTCCACCATTCAGTACTGCAAAATGACTGGGGTGCCCTTGCGTGAAACCAATTTCAATTTTTTTTATTTTTTTTTAGCCCAGGACCATGCCCAGAACCACCTGCTGGTTTTCTGTGAAACTGCACTCTCACCGCCTTGCTGCTGATGGTCAGTCATGCAAGCAACCAAATAGGATGATGCACGTCGAACCTCTCGGCCAAAAAAAATGAGGCCAAAAAGAAAATTAACGCCCAAGAGAAACAACGCAACCAATTTCAATTTCAAGTCTTAGCTCATGCCCAGGACCACCTACTGGTCTCTCTGTGAAACTCCAGTTGGCTTTCCTGCCACTTCTTGTTAGTCATACGGTCTGATTTTTGACTAAATAGAGAAGGAAATGAGTGTGCAAGTGAAAGAATGCCACCAATTTCATTTTTTTTTTCAGTCTTAGCCCATGCCCACACCCACCTCCCGGTCTCTCTGTGAAAGAGCAGTTCACTTCGACGGCTCTGCCGCCGCCGGTCAGCCATACGGGTTGATGTACGTCTGCCCCCTTGGGCGGAAGGAAATGAACGAGCAAGAGAAACAATGCTGCATAGCGGGGAAACCAAAGTTCAAAGGAGCGCTCAAAAACGTCCAGTCAAAATCAATAGATTAGTGTTGTGAGAAGAGTGGATTTGCTTCCACTCCTATAGAAAGAATTTCTAAAAAAACGAGGCTAAAAGTGTACCGTCAGGACAAACATGTCAGGGAAAAGAAGACAGTTACAGGGAGGAGTGTTATTTTAGCTCAGTGAAAGTCGTGCTCTACAGAACAGAGGAATATTCTCTTAAGGATCCACACAAAACCCTTTTCTTTCTCCTGCAGACATGAAGGCAGGCAGGAGGAGGCAGAGGCAAAGGGCAAAAGATGTTACGGCTTCAGATGACTCATGAAAGGCATGGTGTGTGTGCAGTTCCCGTACACAGGGAGCAATCAGGCCTGTGCTCTCTCTCTCTCTCTCTCTCTCTCTCTCTCTCTCTCTCAAATCTCGCTCTCTCCTCCTCTTGCCTTTTCCCGCCACTGCTCTGCCTGATTTGATTTGTCTTTGAGGAGGAGGGCAGGCTTTAATTGAAGTGTGTTTCTGCTATCGGCCCTGTGCATCGGCCAGGCTGTGCCTTTGTTTAGCCTTCAGACTGTCTGTCAGGCAGCCCACTCCCACCGCTCGCCGCTGCCTCTTTGTGCTGAGATTACAATAAAGAGAAAGTGTGACTGCGAAGGTCACACAGAGATTGAGCCAAATCCAGCAAAAATTTCTCCTTGACGGCATTTACCTTTTGAATAGCACCCAGGCTATTGTCTCACCATTAACCCTTGAGGGCCCAGGCTGCCGCGGTGTCATTTTCTGCCTTGCTCGAGGCTTCAGCCACTGCACAGCGCGAGCCATGCACGGCACACAGTATTACTCATATCTGACATAGCTTCTGATAATAATATTTCTTCTCCCCGGGTCCTTTGTTTCAGTTTGATCCACGCACCGTCTGCAGCCTTGATATATCTGAAATCTATCTGAAATCTAAACCTCAGACCGTGTGCAGCCAAAGAGGCTGACTTCTTTGTGCCCGCTTTTCTCCTTCTTTTCTCTCCAGACACAGTCGAATCAATCAGACGGACAGAGCGATGACCTCCTCTTTTGTGAGCCCGCGCTTTCTATTTCAGAGCCACCTCCGTGTTTGTTTAGCTCACCCCAGACACTATATGCACTTCATTAAACAATCTGCAAAGCTATTTATTGTCACCTGGTTCAATTTGTTCCTTTGCCGAGGCCTGAAAGGAGCTCAGCACCCAGAACAAAGGAGCCACATTCAGGTGTTAATGAGGTAAGCGTGTCACACAAAGCCCTCTCTATGTCACAAACTCCTCGCAAAGTTTCTCCTGCAAAGAATCGAGACGAAAATGTAGAGGTGTTACTCTCCCCAGATCGCAGGAATCACGCTTGAGGAAAGAGCAAAGTGTAAGATCTCTCCGCCATTCATCATCTCTAGCCATTTACAGATCATTTACCGGCGCCGACTTTCAACCATGTATTTCATCATAAGCGATGGACACGGCCCGTGCTAACGCCGTGCTGGATACACCTGCTCAGTTCCAACGTGGCATGAAGAAGCAATGTTGCAAATCCCCATCATTCTCAATTTCTCCCTTTATTTCATCCATTTCACCTGGTGAAAAAACTTTTTGACAAATGGCTTAAATAAATAAATAAATCATTGAGTGCAAAGATGAATTTGGGAGTGAGCAGCTGCCAAGGCGTAATATAATTCATGGCCATGCATCAACGTTACTAGAGGCTGCTGTGGCACTCAGGCGAAAACTCAAGAGTGCCAGGTGCCAGCATATCAATCCCCCTCATCAAAGCACAGCACGGACTGACACAGCCTCATGCAACTTCCCACATACAAAATCCAAAAATGCAGCATATAGCTCACAAATAGAGGTGTCCTATTTGACCACAGTTCAGCAATCACAATCACATCATGTCCACCTATACCTAACAACTCAATTCATGACTCTTCGAAGCTTCAAAGCTCAAAGCGAAAGGTTTCATGCTCCCAGATTTCACCACTCAACATGACCAAGAACCCCTTCCTTACACAAGAAGGGGCCATATGGTTGGCATGCAAAACGGCCAATCACAGAGGGCTGTTTTTGCGTGCTGTGCAGGGGCATGTCAAATGGTGCCGCAACAAAAACAGATCACTGAGAAACATAAGTGGATATTGCTCCAAACTGCCTCAAACAAAACATTTGTGTTACTTCTAAAGCCGATTTGACATGAACTTTATGATGTGCCATAATGCTTATAGCACACTTGCTTCCAACAACAATGACCAGCTAGAATTTAGTTTCATAACTAAAAGTTTGCTTTGCATCAAACTGACAAAAAGGATTGAGAAGAGCTTGCACAAGGCAGTGAAAGAAACTGGAAAGATGCTAATCGCTTTGGCATACAATATACATCACATGTACAATATCCTATAGCTGGTCTGAACATTTTACTGGCTATCAATGCTTGCAGGTTTACCAACTGAGTATCTGAACACATTACATGTATTTTATGTGCCACACTATGTGTCACTCTCACCTCCCAGCTCTAGTGTGATTAGCTTCTGCAGCAACATGGATAGAGTCATTTTTCTTCATTTAAATTTGTTCAAAACATTGTGAGATTATTGAATTGTGAACCGAGTATGAACCGAATGAAACTGTGGGTGTTCTGTTAGAATACTGGTAAAATGTATAAAGAAAAACATCTTAATAGCCCTCTATCGCTATTAAGAGGGACAAAGCTTGATATGGCTCTGAAAAGGAGGGAAAAATATATTCTGTCAACATATTTCTCATTCCATAATGGTCCAATTACTTTCTGAATAGATTAATTGCAGTAAATGTTTAGCTTTGAGGAGGATTAGCGCTTGAACCTTCAGAGGAGCTGGCTAAACTCCAAAAAGAACTACATTTTTGTATTAAATATAAGCTCGCCACAGTATAAATAACCATGCATGTGCGCTATCTACATTCAAGACGAAATTGAAAACAGAGGCGGAAAGTGTTGGGATGGCTGTTTTTTTTTTTTTTCTCCCCTCCTACGTTTCTCGCGCTTGCCTTTTCAGCAATCCCAATGTTTTGCTGCTGGCAAACTCACTGAGCAGTTGGGAATTACTTATTTAACAGATATCGTTTCTTCTGTTGTCAGCAAAAAAGAGGGTTGTTGTCCATAACGGGATAAAGCCAATGTGGTGTGAAATCAGAGGTCATTCAGAGACAAATAGCACAAACGGGAGGGAGCAGGGATGAGGAGGAGAACTCCTCCGCTTCTCCAATTAATTAGAGCCCAAATATGACACAACACCAGCTACACAAAGGCTTAAGTGGCATTTGTTTTGGGGGAGACGCTTTTAAATGCGAACAAACACGTCTTTCTTTCTGCCAGCATCAAAGCCTGTTTACATCTGCGCGCATTCATAACATTTTCATTGAGTGTTTCGGAGACGCTTCAGAAGTCATTGATCTTAATCGGCGCCGGTGATGGCTCTTTGATGCCTGCATCACATCTGCTCCGAGGCTTGTAATAATCGTGGAACCACAGGCAGCGTGGTAATCCACGGCTTCTGGAGGTGTTGCTGCCTGGGCATGACCAGAAGATAAGCTCCTTGGCCCTGAGGAAGCAGAGGGGGGGAAGGGATATATACATAAATGCCTCAGCGCTCACTTACTCCCTAGCATCTCAGCCACCCGGCCAAACACACAGGCCAGATAATGACATCTTCAAACATGGTAGTGCAGAGGGGGGGAAAAAAAAAACATCTGCATTTGCCTTATCGGGCCTCACTCACTGTTTGAATGACATGACCATCACTCCCTGGATCACATTTGGTGGCAGAGGTGCTTCACAGCTCAGAGCGGCGGAAATGTTGTGCTAAGGAGGAGCAGAGAGGATCACACCTTGCTTGGAGGGACACAGATAAGACCGACCCTCCGTGGCTGCGAGGCCCCATAATACAAATATGAAGGATTTTCATGACAAAGGATAAGAAATAACGAAGCGAGGAGGTGGAAATTTTAGGTGAAAACAGCAGAACAACGAAATTGAATGCCTTTTCTTGTGTGCATTCATTTGATCACCATTCATATGTTTGTGATAAATGTTTTTAATAAAAAAAAACTATAGATGATGGCAGATATACACCAATCAGCCATATCATTAAAACACCTCATTGCACCAAAAACAGTTCAGATCCATCAAGGTATGGACTTCACAGGACCTCTGTGCTGTGCTAACAAGATGTTAGCAGCAGATCTTTAAAGTCCTGTAGGTTGCAAGGTGGGGCCTTCATAGGTCAGACTAGCTTGTCCAGAACATCTAGAATGTCTTCTTGTTTCCAAAATATTTAAAATAGTAAATGAGACCTCATCTTCAAATTCAGATCAATTTACGTTTGAAACTAGGTCGAAAGATCAACCCTGATTCTGGAGATCTACTTTCCTGAAAAGTCTAGTTCCAGCCACAGTCCCTGCTCTGGCTAATGAACTTCCTCAGAAGTTCCTGATTGTTAAGTAAAGTGAGATGCAGGCTGGAGCTAAACAGCCCAGAAAAGTAGACCTCCAGCAGGAGGGTTGGTGACCAAATTCATTCAACTAATCTTTTAATTGCCAGGGTTTAATGGGTATGTTTAAGCAGGAGAACTACCAAACTGTGCTGGACACCATCAACTAGGACTGTGCACTCCTGGTGTTGGTATCCATGGTGCAGTTTTAGATTACTATGTTAAAATTTGAATTGTTGTGTGTACGTTTTTGTCTTCCTTTGCAAAAAACTAAAAATAAGTCAAGTGACTATTTGTCATTTAAGTGAAGATAAAATAATCCTTCACATATGTTTGTCATAGCCCGACATAGAAACAAATGGAAAAAAAAGTTGCAAGTGGAGGACTTGAACCTGTTGATCCAAAATGCAATTCACTTTAACTCGATATTTACTCTGAAATCACATAATAATAACCGTATAGTTTGAACAATTAAAATCTGAAATGACATTATATTTCAGTCAAATTACATTTTTACTCCATTTTCAGTACATATAGATATTGGACCCAAATAGTGGTTTGGCTGACATCAGCTTGCAGTATCATGAACCTGCAACCTCATCCCAGAGTGTGTGGTACAACCCCACACCCCCAGGCACCAGGGGGCCGCCGCTCGCACCCATCCATCCTGGCACTTGTCTAATTAAACATAGTTAACATTCATCCCAAGGTCTTATGCAGATGAGCACAGAGGGAAACTGGGTGCACGGCACATTAAGAGAAACAACACAGGGGGGTGGGGGCAAATTGAGACGTGCCGAGATATCTTCAATTTGACCTCATTCATCAATTAATTACACCCATTACAGGGAAGTGGTGTGGAACCAAAGCAGGAGTCACTGCAGCATCGTTCCCTTAAAGAGCCAATCCCCATTATTTCCGCTCTCCTCTCACACCTCCATGACTGCGTGTCAGTCAGGCTGTCACTCTGAAATGTACACTCGAACACTATTGACAGTAACAATCCACACATGACCATCCTATAAAGAGGCAAGCCTCTCCCAGCTGCAGAGAGCGTATCATTCCACCATACGTCAGTGGGAGCTTTAGCTACTCAGAGTCACTATTAACTTTCCCAAGTTGTTAATGTCGTATACGTCATCAAAATATGTTATATACGACTGACTAACTATCTCAGGGATGCTGCATACATTGTGTGTGCACCAGTGAGGGCTCTGGTGTGACTGTACCCCTTTCAGACACTTTGTAATCAAGCCTTGAACCGCACAATCCAGAATGATGAATACTCCCCTGAATGTCTTCTGTGGTTGTTTATCCATTTCTCCATGTTGAAAACTGTTCTTGTTAGCTGTCCACTGGCAATCCCATGATGCCTTGGGCTGGAACTGACAACCAATCAGACACTATGTTTCTGACTGGGAGCGTGTGTGGCTGTTCTGATCTCAAATGCATTGCACAATGGAACAACAACCGTCCACTAAACAACTATCGTGCCTGCAGCAGATGGAATCAATGCAATGTTTGGAGTGCAACAAGAAGTCAGAAACCAAAATAGTTTGAATTAATCCAAGAGCCAACCTGTTTGTTTATCTTAAGTTATATCTAATGTTATATATGGCCCAAACCACACATTTACTATGAAGAAAACGACCTTTAAACAGTTATCTTGGCTATCTAAGTGTCACGCCTGGTCCGCCTCAGTCGCCCCCAGCGGAGCCCGTCCCGAGTATTGAGTGTACACAGCCCTGGGCACGTCTAGATGACATCATGGTTTGTTGTGTGTGTGGTCTGAGCCTGTCACTTTTATGCATATAAGCTGTTGCTGACCACGTCCCACCCACCCCATGTTTATGCTGCGTGTTTACCACACGTGAAAATGGCAGAAAACAGAGGCGCTATCCAGCCCTAAGTGTAGGGATTTGTGTTCTTTGCAGCCAATAACACAACACTTCATGAGTGACTTGCCTTTGCCTGTAGCCGTAGCGCTCAACGTCTTATGCGTGCTCGTAAAACCAGCAGACAAAAATGGTGGATCTTCAACTAAGCTAGTGGGTGGGGGCTCAACAGATGAGGGGCGGTTCTATGCAAATTTCCTCATCCTGATGTCAGGATAAGGGAGCCGCCCAAACGGCTCATTGAAGCATATGATTCCTGACACCAACATCTTTCAATAGACTCAAAGAAAACGGATGGATGTTTTTTTTTCGTGCTTCGAGTGTTTATTGGAGCAGTAGAGACCCAAAAGGAAATACAAAAGGATGCAAAAAGTGAGTTTTGCATAATATGTCCCCTTTAAAGATTTAGTCATGTGCCTTCTCCTTTAAAGCTCCCGAGATGTCTGTTTATTAACTGAAGTCTTTCAGTTAAAAATCATGCGTTACATAAAGCTGAGCTTTACATTTAGGTATATTCTAATATATGGGACTACAACGGGCCTTAATAATGATGAGAAAAAGTGACGAGAATAATGTTCACTGAAATGTTTTCACACACTACTACAGGGCAAATCTACGTCTTCCACCAGCCTCTGCTGGGAAATTCAGAGAGATGCAGCTGAATGCAGTCAACTTTTGTAAAAGTGGATTGTTGCTACAGTAGTAGTGGGAAGGTGAGGCTGAGCTGGGCTGGGGGAGGTGGCGGTGGTGTGGTGCTGAGTTATGGCCGCACTGGATGGATTCATATTTCTCAAAGCCGTCTCCACAGTCAGCCATGCGCTGCAGCACCATGCTCCCTGCGATCCTGTTTGTAACTGTCTGTGGAACAAGAGCCCCGGGGAACATGCGCTTAAATTCACTCACCTTCACCAGCGTCCACAGATCCGTCTCTCCACACAGACAGGCGAAGCACGGTTTGAGCTACCCAAACTCTCTCTCTCTCTCTCTCTCTCTCTCTCTCTTTCTCACACACACACACACACACGCACACACACACAGACATTCTCTCTATGGGCTCTATATGTGATCGGAGTGTCCAAATACCATCTGTCCTGGAGTGGAAACTGAGGTGGCAGAGACATACCCTTTCTCTATTTGTCCTCACATCTTGAAAGCAAGCTGCTCCTCTCTCTCTCTCTCTTCCTCTCCCTCTGTCTCCCTCTCTCTCTCTCTCCCTCTCTCTCTCTCCCTCTGTCTCTCCTTCACTCACTCCCCCTCTCTTTCTATCTGTACGTAACTAGACTGTGAATAGGGCCAGGTGCTGGTGGTTGGGCAATAGGTGCCCCATTGTTCATGGGCTGGTGAATAAATAAAATCTTAATGTAAAAATCAAGTTCACATATTGTTCCCCGTTCCACAAATGTTCTCCGTCAGGTAACACATGTTTGGTATCTACACTTCACTTGTTTATTTTTGCATCGGAGCCGGGAGCCTTTTTTTTTTGCATGCAGCTGTTTACCATATTCTGGTGAGGGTTTCCCTAATGAAATTGGTCCCGCCCATTATAAATCAAAGCATAATTGGTTGATTTTTATGTCACTTCCAATTATGTTGGTGGTTAATCTAACATGGTATGCCTTCAATCCGGTGCCCGGAGCTCTAAACGATGGGAGAGCCTGCTTAGCCGCATGTACCTAAAAATTGTTGGGCATTTTATTGGGCTTTGGGAATTTTAACGACTTTCCCAACAACAACTTAATAAAGAAGTAAGAGTAGTACTGTAATACTGGTCACGTTTAAATACAAACTGATACATGTGAACATACATAAACTAAGAATTACAGAGATGAAATTATGAGACTTTCTCTAAAAGCCTGGAAAGCTCAAAGACTTCCCCTCTACTGCTTTCTATAAAAATAAACAATGAACAATTTAAATTTCTTTTCATTTACATAGAACGGTGTATATAAAATGTGAGAAATTACATAGAATTATGTATTCGTGATTAACAGTTTAAGGCGGTTTGAGGCAAACGTATGATTTAGTTTATATGATGGAGTATAGGCTTCCAATAATAATTAGCCTTGGAATTAGCCTTGCTGCACTACCCTAAAAGAGGCTTCAGACAAGAATCATGTTTGGGCTAAACAGTTACATTTGGATTAAGTGAAACATTGTGCTAATTTGCTGATCTACCGCTTTAAGGCCGCTGTTTGGGCCGGACAGCTGAGTGCCATGGTGATGGCTGAGGGGAGCCCGGGTGCAACGGTGGTGAGGAAAACGATGATGAAGTGCAACATTAGCACAGTGATTAACTCCTCGCACGCTCCTTCCTCCTCTCCGTTCAGTCCCATTTCCTTCAGCATGTCAGCCTGCTCCAACCATTCCGCACGAGATTCCCCTGGCTCGCCGTCCATCTGTGTGAGCAAGAGCGGAGCCAACGCACAATCCTCAGTAAGGCTCCACATGGAGGACTCCTCGATATCTCTCCATTACAGCCTCGTTTCTGCACCACACAAAAAAAGCCTGAAATTTTCATGAGATGCAGCCCCATCTGGCGAGCCGACTGGTTTACTTATAGCAACAATGCCGTTTATGGGCCCAAATACAAGCGCACTGAAATGCTGTGATGTAAGCTAAAAAGGTTTGCTGACCCGACTCATGCCTGACGGTGGGTTTTCTCGAGCACATACACTTACAAAACACAAGTCCCACCTGTCTGGCTCTTCCAGTTGCCATGCCGTAATGAGAACAAAGGATTCTCTTAAGCAAGAGACAATCTTCAGTTCAGCAATAGAGGCAATGTGCAAGCTGGATTTTCTAATAACTTGTGGAGGAAGGAAGGAATATATGAGGCCATTTGGTAATCAAGAGATGTGCAAGCTACAGCCATCTCTCTGCAAAGCAGTGACAGTACGACTCAGACAATGAGTAGTTTTCCTTCATTATATCACGCCATCCACCCGGCAAGCTCTATCCATCTCCAGCTGTTCGAGAGCCAAGGCCTATATTTCATTCAGCAGCCAATGAAAGATCCAAGCCATCCACAAAGTGTACCAGATGAACTCTTGACAGAGTCTCAGAGGCAATACCGCTGAGAGTTCTGGGTAGCAAACATGTCTGGCTCATGTACAGACTGAGGAGCAACCCACGCTGTGTCTCGCAAGGGCCTTGGGGAGGTGGGAGCCATGTTGAACACTTTCCTCAGACGCTGGCTTCTGAGGGACCTCTTTGATATGCAGATTCTCATGCCCTATGGACCGCTCGTCACCAGCCCCACTCGTTAGCATTCGCCGCCAGTTCCGTGAAGAAACGCAAGAACAAAAACAAATGGTCGGCTTCGTTGTCGACGACAGTTGAAAAATTGAATCATTACTGGGGTAACTATTGTTTACTGTGGAAAAAAAGGCAGAAAGACCGCAGAACGTTATTACGCTAGAATCTGGATGAACGACTCGCAGCGCGAGATAACACTCTGCTTCGTGGCCGGTAATTCACCATCTCGCTGCAAATCAGCCCCTGATGCTTGCTAATACATGTGTGGTGCCTACAAGCGAGGCTGTTTAGCGTGGAAGTGAAAGGACCGGAGCATCAGTCCATGCAGGCTGACAGGAAGTTGGCCGTGCGACAAGAGCAACCCTCCTTTCCTCAGCCATCACGGCTGCTCGGATACACAAACACTGGCTAGCTCTCCAGCATTTAGTTCCATTAATTCTGTCACACCACATTTGATTCATTCAGCACGGGTCTTGTTTTCTGAGGATGGCTGTTTCACGAGACTAAGCCCGTCTGAGCAGAAAACATGAGGAACTCAACCCCGCCCCCCCCTCACAAAGTCACGGCCGCATTAGCAGCCCCATTACAAGGTATGCTCCACTTTCCATTGGCGAATAATTACAACACTTTCTCTCCCTGATCGCACCCCAGCATCTCTCATTTATTATTTAGTTTTTAATTTGGCTATTTGAGTTTTGCTCTCATTTGGAGGCAAGCAACCCGACTGCTACATGGCTTTCCATCCATTAAGCTAAATTTAGCACAAGTCAACAGACACCCCTGCTGAGATTGACCATTAAAGGGGCTATCGATATAACATGCTCTCCCTCGTCATTATCCCCGTAATTCATATGTAATTACTTGTTGCAGAACTTTGAACTTTTCTGTTTAGGTTTGAGACTAGGGCTGCGGACATGCCAGCCCTGTTCAGCAACATTGCTTTTTTTCCTTTCAACTGTCAAACCATATGCTCCAGCTGTCCTTACTGCTCTGATGACTGACTGTTTCAAATTGTTTTTGTTGATAAAAAAAAGTTGCCTTAACAACATTACAGATGATCAGAAAAGCATTCGCTGCATTTGCTTTGCACAGCTCTGTCTCTGAACACTATAAAAATGCACCCAAGCAATCTATCAGCAAAAAAAATCTTTTAAAGCCATAATGATATGCAATTGCTGCAAAGCAAAAAGAGAGGCGTGCTTTTTCACCGGAATCTATTGCTCATTGTATCTTATGTGTCATGCGAGCCAGGGATCGATACCCATCAATAGTCTATTAATAGACCAGTCGCGGCTCGGCTCAGCCTGAAACACGGTAACGTCAGCGAGACCTTACAATGAAAAGAAGGAAGTTCAATAGAAACCGATACCCTCCTCTGTTAACACAGATAGCCTCTTAATCATCTTCCTTTCCCATTGACTCGCTTCTTCATGCGTTTTTGTAATGGGTCTTCTCAGAGCACGCAGTTATCCAATCCGCTTAGTCCAGTAAGCGGAGGGATGACTTCACTGGATGGAGGCTGGGGAAACAAAAGCCAGGGTGAAAGGAGATGCTGTGCTATTTAGCTGTGGCACTTTTGGCCCTGGTCACCAGACCACAAGGGGACCTCAAGAACCTGGGTGTCTATCAAGGCTCTCAGTCTCCCTTCACAAATGACTGATGGGTAACAAGGACATATCAGATTCAGTAGTACAGGGACCAGCCCAGAAGAACGCGGGGACAGGGGTATATCTGATGGCTGTGTGTTAGTCTCTCTCCAGGCACCTAACCTGACCAGACGCTAATGACGGTCCATGAAGAACAAATCCGGTGAGCCGATGGTTATCCATAGCAGAGCAGCTCAATCCTGCCTCGCTGTCTGTCTCGGAGCTCTCTCCAGTGTGTGAAAGGCGGCCAACAGGGACATAAGGTGGGGGGACAGTCTAAGGCTGGGGCAAAGAGGGATTTTCAAGCCCTGCAGACCAAGTGCGAGCTTTCGTCTCACTCTTCCGCCACTGCCTTGAGCCTGCCAAGAGGGGTTCCAATTGGAGAACTAGGCCTGGTCACATGATCTCCTCTCAGCCCATTCAGCGGGGACCTGGTGCCTCCGGTAAGACTGGGCCTTCACATTCGTCTCTGTCAGAATGCAGCGTGCCACCCATTCATCAGGCCTGCCAGCCACTGCCGCCCCTCCACCCCGACACTGCGCACATGCAGGCCTGACTGCATTACAGCTATACACTGGAGCTGCTCACAGTCACACTGATGTTTTTATTTATTAGGCCTTCCATTACCCTGGAGCTATAAATCCAAATTCACTGCCACAACACAGATATTCTGCTAGCCTTCCTGGTAAGGAGAAATTTGGGTTCAAGCGAAGGTGTGCACAGGCCGACACTCAGGCTGTCCCATTTTTGTTTAGGCACTTTCATAGAGGCCTGAGTGCAATTCCCGAGGTGGAGGACTTTTCACAATTGAGGAATTTGGTCCTAACACATAACTTTCACCCTGCGCTGAGACCCTATTTGATCTTGACGTGAATATGCAGGCAGAAATGTCCTCCTGCTTTATAGCCCAAGCACAGTTCTTCAGATGGCCTTTAATGCTCCTCACTTTAAACAACGATCGGAATGGCTGCATCTGGACGTGACCGCCTGCAGATTCAAATGCAATCTGGGCAATTCCTGCAGCTAGAGATGCGTGAACCCCAAGTTCAATACTGTCCGCAAAACTTAGTATTATTGATCCTCTGGACGGCAAATTCAATATAGTCTAAAGAAGTTAGAACTGTGGATCTACAAGCCAAGCAATTCAATAGTGTTCAAGTCATGCAGTAGCGGGGATCTGGGCACTGTCTGATTCAATACAACAAGTCGGGGAAGAGGAGCTAGCAGGGCCGAGGCAGTCGACAAATGCAATACTGAGCTGCCTCAGAGAGGATCCTCAAGTCAACAAATTTAATACAGCCACTTTATCCCTTCATATGTTCTGGCAACTAGGTTTAGTGCAAGGAGGTCCCTCAAGCCCTGAGGGCACGGGAGTTTATCCTAAATAAACCATTGTCTTTATTGCATCTCTCTCTGATACTGAGCCAAGCCCTGCTTTAATTATGACAAATCCACGCCATGTGCTTCTCATGTCTGCCAGTAATGAGGGCCACTCAACACTAAATGGTGCAAAATAACCTCTGTCAACAACAAAGCGACAAGAAGAAGAAAAAACAGCAAAAAAAAAGTGAGGGAACAAAAATGAGTCTGTGCTGAAACTGTGACGTACTCATTTGGAGTTGCGCTTATTACAGCTTTCTCAGCTTTTATTCATCAAGGGGACATAACAGAGAACCCTCAGTCTGATTAAAATGGGTCTTTCCAAATCATAAAAGCCGAGTACATTAAAGGGTCTTTACTAGCCAGAGATGGCCTGGGAGAGTGTGTGAAGTGCACTACTGTGCATTGCGTGGAGCGGATGAGTTGCTCTTATCTAACCCAGGACATTCATCATGGTAGCTAAATTAATTAACGCATAAATTAAGGAATGATAACAGAGACTGGTGTACAGTAGGAACAAGATGAATGTGATATACACCACTCAAGAGGATACAATTAATTTTTAGAGCAACGTCAAGGCACGGCATCGCCATTGCCAATAACAAAGCGACTCATTTGAATATCTGCAGCATTCTCTCTGCACATTAGAGCAAGCGAGCTCGAAACAGGGAGGCACAAGCTCATGCGATAAGCATTTTTAATTGGAAGTTTTGTTTCTTAATTTGTGACCAGTGACATTAAAATCGCCCTGTAAATTGAAACTCGCGAATGCGACACGCACTGACAAGGCTGTACGTGGGACAAATGTTCGAGCGGAAGTGCTGCTTTAAAAATAAGAAGTGAGCTAAAAATTGAAGCCCTGCTTGTAATCCTGCACTAACTGCTCTGTCAGGCAGCTAATATAAATAAGCTGTAGGCAGATCAAGCACCAGTAATTCAAATACATTCAAAGCTCTTTTAAATGAACTAGTGCAAAATCCTGACCAGGCTCATTTTGGGACTATTTTTATGCCTTCCCTCCCCCTTTCTTTTCTCTCCCTTTTCTCTCTCTCGCACTCTCTCTCTGCAGTATCATTGCTAAATCTATTTGGGAATGCTGCTGGGAGCAATTGAGGGGAAATGGGTTTGTGAACATCTTGGAAACGGCGTCTGTCATGAAAATATAAAGGCTGTGCACAGACAGACTGGTTAAATAGCAATGTTCCAGAAGCCTGTTGGCCAGGGAGTAGATGTAGAGGTGCGCCGTAAACAGGCAGAGTCTAGGAGGCTTGGTAATCAACTGCAGCAGTCTGCTAATCGATGCAATTTTATTCCAATCTACACACTTTAGACTAAAGCTTTAGTAATGCTCTATCAGGTTAGCAGGACCTAATGTATGGCTGCATCCCTGGAGGAGGGGCTTAGAGTGGTTCTGCATCAGCACTCAGACCCTATACCCAGCATCAGCTGAGTAAATGTTTGATTTGCATGATCAGCATTAAAGTGGCTGCTTATGGCACCGTTATTTATGTAAATGACTTCTGTTTTGACTGGCTGATCTGTATTACGCCTCATTCAAAAAACGCTCTTCTGCCCAATTTTTGCCCGAAAAGAAAAGGTTTTAAAAAGCACATGAAATCTACAGCTTGTTGCTGTGGGGTTCTGCATGTTGCCATGGCTACACAACTGTCTCTTTTACCCCTTCACAGCCCTGATCAGAGAGATCCATTTTTCTAGCTTTTCTCCATCAAGAAGTCAAATATCCTTATTTACACTGAAATAACTTTAATACTGGCAATTGAGGTGACACCTCATTTAAAAAAAAAAATTGAGAACAGCAAATTCTGTCAAAAGCGTATAGCAAAAAAAGAAAAAGTAATTCAGATGTTACAAAAATATTTAACCTCGTTAGTAGAGGCGTGAGGTTCCACTGCACTTGGTTATCAACCCCTAAATCGCTCGAGCACACAGAAGTAACTCAGTCGGCAGCTGAATTCATGCTCAGGTTCTACGTTCTGCATAAATACAGCAAACATACACACGTTAATGGCTGGATGTGAATGTTTTCAAACCAGTCAGCTCTGCCTGTACACCCTGCTGCATGTTTTCAAAAAGCCTCATTTTCAGCAACTTAAAATGTTACAGAGAGAAGAAAACGATCAAAAATATTCAGACATGAGTTGACAGGGCCTACATTTATACATGTGGACTACAGGATGTTGAGGCGGGTCAGTATGCATCAAAACTTTAATGTCATTTAAAAACTCATCAGCTTTACTGTTTTGCTTGGTTTCTTGGATTTCGTCCACAGATTGCTAATACGGAAATATGTTTTGTATGAGCCTTTGCCATGAACTGCAGGTAAGACCAAAAGGAGCTGTCATGCATCGCCAGTATGAAACCATCTTATTTATTTAGACATTAATGACAAAGACGAACAGACTCAACTGCCATGACTGAATACGAACGCTGCTGTTAAAGAGACTGAGGACTGCCTTTTAAGAGGACATTACAGGGATGTATGGTTCTAGCCCTTTACATTCAGATGACACAATGTGACATGGACGGCCTGTGTTAAGGGTAGATAATTTGAGCTCGGCCGCAGCCCCTCTGAACCTCAAAGAGCACGTTCATTTTGGTGACTTTGACTTTATTATGCATCAAAGATAACTTTCTTCCTCAAGCCCAGAACTCTATTTGTCAATGTCATCGAACAAAGGCGAGGGGCAACTTATTCATGCCAAACATGCCTCTGGTTTCGACTTTTGGTTGGCCCTTTGAGCACTATTTTTTAATTAAAAGAGCACTCCTTTCTTCTCTTTTAGCGTCAGAGCGGCTCTGATACCACTCTCTCTCCCTCTTGCCGCGTGGCCCAACCCGGAGAGGAGTCAGTCATGATAACGTATCTTTCAATTACAGTTTTATTGTGACTACCATTCCTTCGCCATTCAAGCCCCTTCTACTTCGCCATGGCACACCTGCAAATGGAAAGTGACACGTGGGCCTGCATAGAAACCGCTCTGATTTCAGCACTCGCGGGCCTGCGCCGCCTCGAACCTGGCCATGATATTACTGAGCTGCTAGGGAAGGGGGGGGGGTTGTCTTGACGAGCAGAACGGATCTGTCCTCAGCCCCTCCTTCTCTTCAACCCCCGCCCAAAATGGACAGGCGGGCAGATTGAGGGCCGAGATTAGCCGCCATGTGCTCACAGAAGGCCAGAGAGATACAGTATTGAGAATGAATGCTCATGTCATGTTGTCAATGTAGTAACCTTGGCAACAGACAGAATACTATTTTAGTCGCCCCGCTTGGCCACCGGGGTGGTAGAAATGAGGGAAAAAGTGACTGTGGCTATTCCAAATGACCACAAGACAGACGTCTCAAACAAAGCTGTGAATTATTCACAACAAAGATCTTCCTTTGTCCTAGCTGATTTCGGAGAATTTGGAGGACTTGGTTTCTTGGTTTTTGTTTTTTTTTCCCTCTACTTTGTGAGCAGAGGCATTGGAAATCTTCCTTCGCAAGTGTTATCGAACAATCAATTCAGTCTGGGGGGAAATGCACAAAGATGCTGTAAAAACGGTGGATCTATCATTAGACTTTAAGCCTTTGGCTGATTTTGGGTCTTAAAGGGAGTAAAGACAGCATCACCGATAGCCTGTATGGCCCAATGCAGGACAACAGTTGTACCAAACATTTCATTTTCTACTGATCGATCGCTCAAGCTGCAGAAAAGCCTGCCCTTGTAACAGAGCAAACTGAGCTTCCTTGGGAGTTTTAATTGAGGAGATACCAGTTAAAGTTTGAAGAGAAGTCATGCCACATTAATGACAGCGCCGACTCGCGTCTCCCCGTACCGAGAAGCAAATGAGGCTTTTATGCCAACAGCACTTCAGCTCCTCTAAATTGTTAACATACGCAACTGGAAAATGTGTTGAGTTTGGGGGGGTGAGGCTTTATCAAACATTCAGTAGACAAAAATGGGAATAAATTCTCTGTTTGGTTTGTCTTGAAGCTCATGAACAGTACAAAACTGCCTGAAGAACACAGGGAAAGGAATGAGAGCCATCCTGAATTGCCCATCAAATCCCTTCACTTGGGCATTTCCTTTTCTGGGTATATCTTGCGTGTCATCACAACTTCCCGAAATGCCCCAGTGGTCAATGAATGGCCACATTAATAAACTGCATCATCTCAGCAGAGACAGACTCAGCTTCTTTGCTCCTTTTCTCGCCTGTAAAAGTTATGTTAGCAGTCCATGTGGTCCATCACAGCCTCCACATTTACACAAAGAGGGACTCACAGCACATTTTTATCTGACAACAAAATAAACCAAGAGACTGACGTAGTAAATGTGCGTGGCATCAGCATCACTAGAGACTGATATTGATACCAGGTATGAACAGGCCACAGTGAGCCTATAACCAACCAGTGTGTATACCAGTGTAGGTACTCATTGTTTTCTGTGGCTTTATAACCATGGCGCTGTTGCGTTTCACCCAAATTGTTCACACAAAAACAATATTGCGATGCGTATCGTATATAATGAATATGTCTTCAAGTGATGTTTTTGGCATGCATATGCCTCACTCTTAAGCAGCAAACGGCCCGCTCTGCCGGCTGCAGCTTCCACCCTCTCTGTAATGTACTCTAATGTAACATTCATAATGTGAAGGACTCGCGTTCAAGGACAAACTCTCATAATCAGTTCATTTTTTGAGTGAAATAATACTTCATTTGGTTGCACTGTGATTATTTGGAGGCGGTGGAGAGGCAAAGAGCTGTATTAAAATCTAATCTTCACAAACAAACCTGGCTTCCTCTGATGAGCCACAGGCCATTCATCATTGCCATTACCTCACCCCCCTACTGTTATCCTCCTCCTCCACTGCTGCTGGCCAGCTTTCCTCCTCTCCCTCTCCCCCTTCTTGCTCTCCCCCCTTCATTTCTTTCTCTGTTTTTACTCTCTCTTCTTCTTTTCTTTCTGTTTCACTTTCTCTAACACTCTCTGTTTCTCCTTCCCACATTCTTATTTTCATTCTCTCTCTCCCTCTCCTCTTGTTCCTTTCTAGATCTTTCTTCTCTTTTCTCTTTCGCTCTTTTCTTTTTCCCCGTTTCTATTTTTGTCTTTCTTTCCTTTTCTGGCCACCTGTTCTTTGTCTTACTGTTTGCTTCTTTTTCGTTCCCTCACACTTTCTTTTTTTCTCTCTCTTTCTTTCTATTTTTACTCTTATTCTTTCTCTCTCAGTCTTCCTCTTTTCTCTTTCAGTCTCGCTTGCCTTTCTTTCTAGACTTTTCTTTTGTCTATTTTGTTCTTTCTTCGTTTTTTGTTTTCCTCTCTCTCTCTCTCTCTCTCTCTCTCTCTCTCTCTCTCTCTCTCTCTCTCTCTCTCTCTCCACCTCTTTGGTGTCTATCTTGCTTCTGCCCTGCCTCTGTTGCTATCTGTTTTCTTCCCACAGAGTAAACCTTTTTGGTTTCTGTGTCTGCTCTTTACAACAGTGGGTTATAACTTCATTCGTGTCTGTGATCGGAATCATGTTCTTTGCTGTGCGGCTGGGGCTGCCACCAGAAACAGAGGAATGTATTATGCCAGCGCATTCCGCACAGTTCATTACCGTGTTTCATTAGGGCAGCCTACCTGGGTTGTAAAAATTGCCAGAGCAGTAGGATTTACAAGCGGATGGTGAATGATGCGGAGCGTGGCAGCGCGAGCGCAATAAGCTATTTGCATTTGCTTATGTTTACGGCAAAACAATTAAGTGCAGCCCCTCTCTGCAGTATTTACTGCCCTCGTGTTGCATTGTACCTATGAGCAATCAATGCCTTGCCAAATGTAAACAAACCTATTTATACTTTAATGAGCCATGAAGCTTCATACAATGTGGCTGTGTGTGTGTGTGTGTGTGTATGTATGCAATGGAGAAATGAAGGTAGAGAGGGGCAGGAGGGAGTAAAAAAATATTGCACAATGTTTTATGAGCCAACAATGCAGGACTACACAGACAGCAAGCGCAACTGAGCCCAGTGAGCCCGGCCTAACACAGTAAAACCCATCGAATAGACGCAAGATAGCGCTCAATAACGCTCTGTTTGAGGCTAATGGCTTTTCACCTTGACGTCTACTGTTTCTACAGTTCACGCTATTCAATTAATAAATAATGACATCAAGCTATCCAAGTGTGTCGAAGAAGTTCTTACTGTATTTCAGCAACAATGTAGTGTTACTGATTTGTTTTTCAACATTTCTGCATAAACCGAATGTGAAATTGGCCTTGAAAAAGGTTTGATTCAAAAGAAACTACAACCAGGAGAGCTCATAGTAGTGCTGATGGTAGTCAGACGCCTCTGCCTCTAAAAGCTCCCACAAAGAAAGCTCTTATATTAGATGTTCATGAAAATGCTCCCAGATGCCTGAGACACTGTTTTACAATAGGCTTGTGATGGCCCAAATGATTTTTCAAAATCCATTCATAGTGGAGAAGTACAGGCAGAGGAAATTGTAAGCCAAAATAGCAAATCAACAATTTTTATTTTATTTTTTTTAGATTTATGACCATTTAACATTCATCAGCATCACAAGATAAATGTAGATTCACTGGTTTTGGACAGTAAACAAAATGGCTATACTTACATTTTGTTGACATTGTGATCCCTTGTTCCTCTCTCCACTATAATGGTACATTTCTCTATAATGCACCATAAAATGTATTAACTTTCTGTGAAGTAGCTTTTAGAGACATTTACCACATCAGGCAGTTTCTATCACCACTGCTGCAACTTGTTTGTCTAGACAGGAGGTTTCATTTTATGGCAAACCTCTCTAAAGGCTTTGTTTACAACTAAATTAATCAAAACATTAAAACAAAACAGTGAAATTCCCCTTTTACATTATTAACTTCAGGCCTCTCACTAATGATACATTCAGAGACTGCCAATTATCCCCTTACCTTTAACTCATCCCTCCCCAGAGAAGTTAAACATGCATGACCATATTGACACTAACTAAACGAAAATCAGCATGTAGAACTGTTTTCCACTTTCTGTGGACCGTGTTTTCTATCACTGTATAAAAGAAGCTTCATGCTGCCTTTATTGTTGGATGAGCCATGACATCTGAGCGAGGGTTCTCACACATTCAGACCAGAGTTCAGGTCACCAAAGCTTTATTAGTAATTTGATCAATCAAAGTTACAATAAACAAGTGACTGAAGTGTATCCATATTTTTGTACTTACTCACAGAATGAAAACGGACAGATTCTCTGCTCTATAAGCTATTCTTCTCCTCACATTACCGCACTACGGAGCACAACAGCGCGTCATGTTTTTAAAGGAGAAAAGTGAATTCAAAGTCAGGATTAGACATTTTTGGCATTTTAGGGTTAACTACAGCAGAGTGAAAAGATTTGTCTGTTTCCTTTTTTCATTTCTCAGAGACACAACACAAACAAACGCCCTGTATTAATAAATAACCATGCAATATTTTTACATATGTTTCAGTCGGGCGGATCAAGGTATTCCTGCTATTCCTCAGGCGCGTTCCTCATCTGCGAATCCTCAGATGCCGACACTTTCAGCCGCTGTGTGTTATGCAGGCAGTCTGAGGAGGCTTTTTCTCTTGTGCCCAACTGCTTCATTTCACCCAGTTCCCCAAACACACGCACACACATGCACGCACACACACACACACACACACACACACAAACACACGCCCCCGCACTTGCAGACAAACACATACACCCCTACACGTATACACACTCATCCTCTCGTGCTTTGTTCCTTTAATTCCGCCCAATTCTCCTGCACGCTCTCAGCAGGGGTTCTATTTTTTTCCCCTCTCTCTGTCGTCAAAAGTAAAAATAGCAGCAGCACTTTAGGCTAGTTTAGCTGCGAGTGTTTTTCTGGGGAGGTTGGGAGTACGCTCAGTGACAGACTGGCTGCTGGATGGGAAGGATTAAGGCAAGAACCTCTTTGATCAGTGGTGTGCTCCCCACTGCTGGGTCCAGTCTGCCTGCCCACAGCCCTCGTGTCCAGGACAGGAGATGGCAGTGTAACACAGACAGATAGAGCCTGCCTGGGACCAGCCATAACCCCCCTCCACCCCCGAAATCTCTAATACATACACAAATAGACAGTCGGTGTGCTTGGGCCAAAACACAAGAGCTGGCTACTGATCAGGCTGCTGGTCAAGCCGATCAGATAACGCATTAACATCCATCCCATGCTTGTCTGATTAACTAGTTTAGGCAGCGCTCACCAGTCAACAACTGCCAACTGATAAAAGGAACTGGGCAAAGCAGGATTCATGCAAGAAAGTGATCATTTGGGCTAGTTTAACAGTTTCACTTTACGCCAACCGTACTTGATCAGCCAAGCTGTGGTTGATATCCAAAGTTTGCTTCTTAGCAAAGTAGACAAGGATTGGAAGATGCACATCTAGATCTTTACACACTCAGTCAGGACTGCAGTAATATCACCAATTTTCCAAAACGTCTTCATAAATCAATTCTAGGTGTGAAAAAAAATCATTCAGAGAGGTTTGATGTGAAATGTGCCATTCTAAAGAAACGTACCCACTGAAAACGGCTCACAGCGGTGGTTATAGGAACCAGACATCAAAATGGAACTAAAAGCTGCCTCACAGAATGTTGGTTTTTTTTTTTAAATGCCTACAAATACGTTGTATAATGCCAACATAGTTTTATAATGATTTTGGCAGTAGCGCATGCGGGCCACTGTCAGGCAAACTTGTACCCAAACAAAATATATGTTTTACCATTTCCAACAGTACATAAATAAAAATGAAAAAAAAAAAAAGCTGCCCTCAAATACACATGCGCGTGCAGGCCTAGTGAGGGAGAGAGTGGCTGGGAATTGTTCACGGGGCTCTAACAGAGCAAGGCTGAGGAGCCAGGAGCAGTTATATAGACAGCAGCACATCTGTGTGCCAATGAAATATTCAAAGCGCGCCTGCTCACCAGAGGAAGGCTCAATACAACTCCTCACACCTTCTGCACCGTTAATCATTTATCAATAACACTCGCGCTGACTGGCCGGGGAGCCAGCCTCGTTAAAAACAACCATATGACATGGAGGAAGAGGCGATCATGAAAAAAACATTCATCCGGTGTGGTGGACCCCCTTCTCGCAGTCGGGAGGGCTTTACCAGAACACTTTCGGCCCTCAGAGCTTTGGAGGAATCAAACAACAGCAGAGGAATGAGTAACACCTCCCAAACCACAGAGTAGCTAACACAGGAAAAAGGAACGAAGCGGCAACCCTCCACACCCCCCAAAAAAGAAAAACAATTCAGAAGGCCGAGCAAACGCGCTCCCAAAGAGACGGAACAAAAGCAATAGAGCCAATGTTGTAATCTCCCCACATTTATTCCAGTGACTGCTAGCCTGCCAGTTAATCTAATACAAAAAATATTGTAACAGCTTCACACTTCGGGTATTAGCAACATCCCTGACTTTGCTATGGCAAGGGGTTACGTCTGACAAATTCTTTTCATGCCGCAAGTTTTGCAAAATATGATACCCTTAAAATGACTTCTATGCTCCGGCTTTCTCTGAAGCATAACGTTACAATAAAAACGCTCCTGTATTCAGCAGCCAGGCAGGGGTATAAAGTTCATAAGCGGGAGGAGGACCTATTAACCTTGGACACTGTTTTAAATGTCATTATTTTTAGCTGACACCACAAAAGACCCAGGAAAAAGCTTCTCCCCGGGCGACGCCGCATGTAAATCACATTCTCCAAAGGAAATTACTTCCTGGGGCTCAGCGTTATTAATCTAAATTCTCTCTTAGTCAAATTGTTGCACATAATAAATATGGAGCAGCTTGTGATGCTTATCTACTGTGACATTCCATTCTCACCAAACATTTTTTTTTTTTGCCTCGTGCTCACTTTATTCAAGTCTGACTGGAGTTCATGAGACAGCTTTACTAAGCAGGCCGTCATTGTGGGGGGTTGCTGATGGCGGGGGGTGGGTGGATGTGGGGGGTGGGACTAGACAGCCCCAGGGTCTTGCTCTGCCACAGTCTGCAGCCATGAGAGCAGTGGAGAATGTGAAGTCGGCCCATGCTGCCCCACTTCCATGTCTTCATCTAGGCTTGGGATTCTGATAGGCCTCGGCAGGCTGAGGTGAAAGCTCTGCACCGACAGCAGAGTCACACAAACAAAACATGTACGCCATACATAGAATGACACTGCTGGTCATCTGCATGGAAATGTAAAGAAAGAAAGCCTACCCAGTCACGTGCTGCCTATCAAAAGTTTCAAGGCACCTTGTCTACTTTTGATTGCTGGCTTTTTCTTGCTTTACTTTTCAGTTAACGGGGAATTCCACAGATTTTTTTTTTTTTACATTTCTACATAATCACTGAAATGCCAAAATGTTCATTTAGAGTGGCTTGATGGGAACTGGTGCTATGTAGAGAAATTTACTGACTCAGATTTCTTTTCCGTGGTGGTGAATGGAACCAGGGCTCAAGATGTCAACAACGCAAAACATGTCTCCATGTATTTTTCTGAGGTATTTCACGACAAACCTTTTTAAAATGACTTTGCTCATATCTCAACCATTTAATTACGCAAGAATTTCGGAAAACATTTTTGGAATTTCCCCTTTAACTAATAAAAAAGCTATCAGCTAATACTTACTGTTAATATTCCCATTTACTTTGGTAGGACTTTTTTAAAACTAAAAATTAAAAGCACTTAGTAAAACTCTTTTGGCCTAAAGGCACTGTAGACACCTGAGAGTTGATGAGTGCTGTCATCACATCAAGGGGATGGATTTGTAGGCTTTGGTCTTATTCCCAAGCTCACATTGTCCCAAATACTGTCAAATACATTTAGCGCAATGTTGTTTTCCTCAGAATAAGCTCGGCTAGCCATGTTACATTAATGCAAACCATGAGAATGTGGTCACTGATACAAAAACATTCTGAAAAGCATGACACCTGGCAACTTACTAACCCAGAAGGACACACATGCACACAGACGGACACAGACAGGATAAAAACCCATCTCTTCAGCTCATGGTCCTGGCAGCTGCGTTGCTCTTCCTGCAGCCAATAGGGAAGCTAATAAATCCCTGGCCTGCCCTATTAAAGTAAGCAGCCTTGACAGAGAGATCATTTGCATGCGCCACAACGCCCAGCGGAGAACAGTCTCCCACTCTGAGCAGGGTACTGCTGGTTCCTCTACTCCGCCGCTGAGGAGCAATGTAATTATCATGCTGGGAAGATTTGGTCCTTTAAATTATGCATTATGGCACATTGTAGTAGGGCCCAGTGCTGTTTCACTGCACTGGAAACATGCTACTGGCATGGAAATAGGGAAAAAGGAGGGCAGCGAGTGTGCAATCGCTAGGGTCCAACACCTATATCAGTTTTAAGATCTAGCGGATTTATCAATATCCACCAGCAAAATAAGAATCCGCTGTTGAGGAATTTGGCTATAAGGAAAAATATTCACCATCATTTTGCTGAGTTGACAGACACTACTTTTTTAGTCATATCACTGCAATACTGACTGAACCTACCAAGAATTCTTGGAAGGTACTGCTCCAATATTTGCATTATTTAAACCTTCTTAAGGTTACATTTTTCCTTAATTAACCTCTCCCTCTTTGGGTGGGTCAGATGGAGCTCATTCTTCCTCCATGCTCCAGTGTGATGCTAGCCAACGTGGGCGTCTGTTAGCTGATGTAAGAGAAATGACTTCCAGCTTGTCAGCACTGTGTGATGGGGGAGTGTAGCTAGGGGGGCTAGAAACTGTCCATGACAAAACTGGGTAAAAACTACAAAGAAAATAACATAAAAAATA
Organism: Alestes dentex; assembly: GCA_037576975.1. Lineage (NCBI taxonomy): Eukaryota > Metazoa > Chordata > Actinopteri > Characiformes > Alestidae > Alestes > Alestes dentex. Next base: position 26,151,317 of record JBBIGA010000132.1, on the reverse strand, counting down.
AGGGTTAAGGTTTCTGATGTTTGAGTCTTTGAAAATTGACGATTGAGACCTTTTATCACAATTAAACACTTGACCGCAGACAAATCTGTAAGCATATTACTGTTTCACGAAAACGAAGTTATATTCAGTCAATATTCAGTCACATCATACACAGGTTACATCAGTTATCGCAGCTTCGGAGCTGGCCCCAGATCCTCCCCTAGCAATGGGCCATATAGCTGTGTCAGGAAGAAGAGGAAGAAAAAGAAGAAGAAGAAGAAGAAGAAGAAGAAGAAGAAGAAGAAAAAGGAGAAGAAGAGGAGGTGGAGGTGGAGGTGGTGGCAGTGGCCGCCGCTCGCCACACTGATTATGCAGGTGTAATTGCACACACACAGGGGGGGTGCAGCCTCAAGGTCAGAGTGGTGTGGCTCATCAGCTTCAGCCCTGTATCAGTTTAATTAACTCCTCTGAGGGGCCCGCCAAAAAGCCCCTCATTAAACATGCAGCCCAGAGAACGGACACACGTATGGCAGGAAGCCACGCTCAGGTTGTAGTACCAAAAAAAAAAAAAAAAAAAGTCTTGCTCACACACAGCTGAACACACACCTCCTACACACTCACTTCCTTGAGAAATGACTATATCAGATCAGATTACTAACATCAGTACTTCTCATTTTAATACACAGCCTCAGTCCATTAGGAAAATATTGTGGTCATACATCACTAATGTGCCGTTTTGTCATACATCTTTTGGTCAATAAATATGAAAAGATAAAATGTCAAAGGCAGACTCGTGCAAGCGCATGGCACGTAAGGGCGCAGCTCTGAAATTATTAATGCCAGCGTGCGCAGGCCTCAGATATGTCAATATCAATCCACTTGAGGACTGTAACGGCTCGCGCGTGCATATAGATGGAGTGAGCACATGCCGCTATCCATGACGTATTTAAATGTGACTTTGTCTATGAAGCCACCTCAGCACCACCAATTCAGATAGGACCGGTGCGTCTAGAGGTGGCAACAAGACATATCGTGACTGGGCCAGCAGGACGGTTTCCACTGAGCTAAATGAGGAGAAAGTCTGGCCTGGGACTGCAAGTTATCGAGCGTAACTGCACAGTTCAGTGGTTCATACAGTCCTCATGTTAGGATGATGAGAGGACGTCCTCGGAGCTAAGAGGACAGCCAACCACAGCCATCCAAACAACTTGACACTGGTCTCAAAACAGTTGAGCGCTATGGCGCAGAACAAACCATCCTGTCTGTCTCACAGCAGTCAGATTTATACAAACAAGCAGGTTTACAACAAGCGTTTCATAATATTCAATGCATTTTGTATTTAAAATTGGAATAATGGTCAAGTTACCACTTTCATGAAGCCCGAAGCCCTGCACTTCCATGGGGAAACATGCTAATCAGGCTAAATGCTATTCTGTCACCAGCAGCACACAGCTGCCAGCTCCGCACCCCAGACTCTTTGGACGGTTTGTGAGACTGTGCGAGTGTGAACTCTCTTTTCAGTTTTAACTCCAGGTGCAGCCAAAATAAATGTCTCCAGATTGTTCCTCCAGATTGCTGGCTAGCTAGCGTGCTCTCAGTTGTGTTTATTCACGAGAATAAATGAGAGCCTGCTGGCTAGGTGACGTGACTTCGGTATAAAGCACTTTTAGTATCGCAGAACCTCAGTAACTGCACCGTTTATTACCGAGAGTTGACCCAAATATTCATTTTTAAAACTTCCCCTGCTCTCCTCCTCTGCTCGTCACTCACACTCCAACAGCAACTTGGGCAGTATCGCCAGATTGAGCAGAATCTTCCATTTTCGTACAACTTATTATGAAAATAATTCTTTATCAGGGGGATTTAACTTATCAATATTTCAGAAATGTTCATTAAAAAGCATAAATAAATAATAGACTTTTTACAATAACGAAAAAAAAAACAGCTTTAAATGAAAAACTTATTATAGTAACCCTAATTATACTACTGATTATAATAATAATTTGTGAGGATCCATCACTGAGGCCATGTCCACACGTACATGGGTATTTCTGAAAACTGTTTTTCTATGCGTTTTGGCCTTTTGTCCACACGTAAATGGCGTTTTGGGTCCGTGAAAACAGAGGTTTTTGAAAGCTCTGGCCAAAAGTGGCGATTTTTGAAAAAGACCATTTCGTGTCATACTGTGCGCCACTCATATGACATCACAGTATGCGCCGAGTTTACATTAGGGTTTCATCTACAATGCCTGACGTTTACAGAGTACTACTGCTCTCAACCTTATCAGAACTTTTGGCATGTTTATGCTAGGGGTGTCCCATTAACATGCTAATTTCGATCAATTAATCACAGAAAAAATATCGCATTAAAAAAAACGCTGATTAATCGCACCACGTGACTTTAACCCGGTCCGGTGTTCTGCCACCCATCGAGATGTGCTACCGTGCCCTTCTGCACAGTCTTGGGATTCTGTGCTACCTAGCATTAGGGAAGCTGGTTTATCTGAGCTATCTTGCGGTAGACACTGATTTTTCTGTGCTATCTTATGTTCGGGTCGCTGGTTTATGGTGATTAATATCTTAAAAGCTCTTTTAATAGTTTTTTAGTGTACGTCGCTACTCTGGGGTCTGTGTCTTTGCAGTCATTACGTAAGTAACTTACTCTAAGATCAATAAAGTTTTCTGACTCTAAAATGCCTTTTTTTCTGCCGTTTGTAGAATGCTATCTGAAGCTAGGAAACATCAGCACTGTCCAGAATCACCACTAGCTGTAAGCATGGCACGTTATGAAGTAGCCTGTGTCCTACTTCACAGTAGCATTTCCCAGTGTTAGAACCTGACTGTATAAACATCTATCTATAAGCATCTATCTATCTAGGCTCTTCTAATTTAAGTAAAATACATTTTTCTCTGATTATGCATATTATTTACCTGTCTCTGGTAATGACGTGCCCCCTCCAAGGCTTCTGATTGGTCACCAATGCTATGTGGTTGAAGGTTATATTGCCACCTGCTGCCTTGGCATTCTTTTATCAGCGTTTTTTGCGACTGCGTGTGGACGGAGATATTTGTGAAAACGTGCTCATGTGGACACGTTTTTAAAAAAAAAACGAAAACAGAAAATCTCCGTTTTCAGAAGTACCCGTTTACGTGTGGACATGGCCTGAGTTTCATTAGGCAGTAGCCATAATTAAAAACTAAAAAAACATACATCCTGCTCCAAACGTGACCTGGCTGATCATCTACAACTGAAGGATTATGTCAAACTATCGCTTTAAATGCCTTGTAAAAGGCAACCAGGTCTAAAAAGTGCCATTAGGTGTTTTTTTATGAGACTACTATCAAGTTGTTGGCAGGGGAAGACTCTGTGTGTGGGGGTTGTTGAGGACAGATTGGTATCACACTGTTTGAGAATCAATCCAGGACTTTAATTAGCGTGGGGTCGGGTCGGGCAGACCCAGGGCATCAGGTAAAGTTCTGCAGAAACGGGTCTTGCAGGTACCCGCAGCCCTAATCTCTCCGCCCATCATGCCCAAATTAAAGCCGCAAATGGGAAATTGATTTCTAGCTCCCTGTCCGTTGCAATATCTCCCTTTGTCTTAAGGACATTAGGTGGGTTTGCTCTTTGCCTAAGCTGTTCTTCTAAGCGTTCATTATTGATACTGAAAAGAGACTGGCACCATGCCAAAGCAAGCCTCCCCGTCCGCAACCTATTTGCAGTTCCAGGACGTAGGAGGAGACAGGTCTTTCACACCTGACTGCCGCTGGGTGGGGTGGGGTGTGAAGGGGAGGTTGTGGGGATTACATTTAGAAAACCTGCATGTCCGACCAATCCCAAAGCCCAACAACACCTTTACACAAGTGGCTGATAATTTGATGGCCTTGGGTTTGTCTCAGAGCAGGCTCCATCTCTATGTCTATAGTTACATTCACATTATAAGCCTTTTTTTTGGTCAGACCCTACACACATTCATATTCATGTTTGTAAGAGACTGTATCTGTAATCCATATATGTATCTACTTTAACACACACACACACACACACACACACACACACACACACACACACATACATATATATAGTGGTGTATGTACAGCTGTACATATATACAGTTGTGCTCATAAGTTTACATACCCTGGCGGAATTATGATTTCTTAACTGAAAAATTTTCAGAGAATATGAATAACACAAAAACTTTTCTTTCACTCATGGTTAGTGGTTGGCTGAAGCCATTTATTGTCAAACAACTGTGTTTACTATTTTTAAATCATAATCACAACACAAACTACCCAGATGACCCTGAGTTTACATACCCCAGTTCTTAATACCGTGTATTGCCCCGTTTAACATCAATGACAGCTTGAAGTCTTTTGTGGTAGTTGCGGATGAGACTCTTTATCTTCTCAGACGGTAAAGCTGCCCATTCTTCCTGCCAAAAAGCTCCAGTTCCTGTAAATTCTAGGCCTGTCTTGCATGAACTGCACATTTGAGGTCTTCCCAGAGTAGCTCAATGATATTGAGGTCAGGAGACTGAGATGGCCACTCCAGAACCTTCACTTTATTTTGCTGTAGCCAATGACACGTCACCTTGGCCTTGTGTTTTGGATCATTGCCATGTTGGAATGTCCAAGTACGTCCCATGCGCAGCTTCCAGTGCAAATATTCCTCCAGTATTTTTTGGTAACTTACCGCACTAAACAATTTCCTCCAGGATAAATAAAGTTTTCTGATTCTGATTCTGATTCATTCATCTTGCCATCAATTCTGACCAAATTTCCTGTGCCTTTGTAGCTCACACATCCCCAAAACATCAGCGATCCA